>JAGVSP010002496.1:0-67075 GCA_022494985.1 Micrasema minimum | reverse complement strand
ACGCTATAGTTTAATAGCGTATAAACGAAACGTATTATTATTTTTTTATTTTGCTATTTTAATTTTATTTAAGTAAAATGTTTGTGACCGAGCGCATTTTTTTGCCAGTTCGGCTGGTAGACAAGTTTTAGCTGCAGTTTTAATTTCGGCAAAAAACCAAAGAAAGTGTTTATCTAAATAAATATAATAATATTACTACTGATATGTGTGTATGTGAATTGGTATAGTTGACGAGGATGCGTTGCCATGTAAACGCGGCCGTTTCTCATTACAATCGTAGTCCTTTATTTTATCCCTGGAATGTAGCAATAGAGCAATGATATTTTTCACACTTTTTACATATTGCCAAGAGGCGTGTTTGTATCGTTTTTTTAAAAGCGCGAAAAAAAAAATCATGACTCTAGTGCAAAATGAGAGAAAATCAAGAATTACGATTGAACGGAGAAGCAGCCACGGTCACATAACATAGCATGTTCTTAATGCAGTCAATGACTGGTCATGTGAACTTAAGAAAGTCATTAATTTCATGCTGTATTACGATTTACAACATTGTTTCTTAAACAAGCGTCCAAATCAAAACAAATTTTTCGGTGATGGAGATCATCCCCTGATTATTTGAATTATTGAAATCTAAAAATACTAATACTGTCCGCCTCGTGGTGTAACGGTTACGCGTTGGGCTGCCATGCATGAGGTCACGGTTTCGATTCCCGATAGGGGTCAATATGAAATAATTATTTGAATGTGATTTTTAGATAAAAATATTTCATATGTGATACCTTGGACTGGCGTTGAAGCGTAAGACTGATCAACTTGCCTTCATGTAAAAAAAAAACATGTCACTTGGTGTAATAATGCAGTGCCCTATGCACCATTGAATGCGGATAATGGAGAGTAGTAGTATAAATACTAAAGCACTATCTTACCCTAAAGCAGCATCAAAGGAATTGATTGACGCGTGGCAAATTAATTTCAGTACCATCCTTTAGAGTAAGGCATATATTAGGATGGGTAGTGTTTTGGAAACCAACCCTCAATTCGTGTGAGCAGATCGGAATCAAATTAACAAATGTGCGAGTCGTTAGCTGGATCAATGCGTTATGTAAAATTACAAACGAACATCTCTGTAAAGTTGAGTTGGGGTACTTTATTGAGAATAACGTATGCAGCAACGTATTGTTTAGACAAATTATTATTTATTTCTACATAATTCAACAAAGACTTATAAGGTTATCTACAATAAATTGTGTCGGTACCTACATGTTTAAATTATTGCACTAAATATGAAAAAAAGTGTGTTTTTTTTTAAAACGAGTAAAAGCAGGCTTTTAAGTTTTGAGAATAGGTGTTTCAGAAGAATATTATGTCTGCGGAGGTTTGACTTTGACAACGGACGCAACAACCTTTGGTATCTACAGTCATCCGGCGAAAACGTTTCGGCTGGCTGGGATATAATATGATATATATGGCTAATGAAAGCCTTATTAATGATTGTCTATTTTACAGGGCATCAGGTGCTCGGCGTCCTGGACGTCCACTAATTACAATCCGTCGGCCGTTTGTGTCAGCTGCGGGACGCGGACCTGACGTGGAGGATGCACGGAAACTGGCGGCTAATCACTTGGCTTGGAGGCAGATTATGGAATCCATATGTTTCAAATGGGGAGCGGATATGGTATGGTGATAATGAAGGAATACTCAATATTACAGAGGTTCATAAATAATACCTGTGGCGTACCTTTGTACCTTTGGCGGCCTCCGTAGCGTAATGGCTAAGATTCTGGAGTGACGATACGAAGGTTTCGGGTTCGATTACCGGTAAGAACACAAAATCTAAGAGTATTTTTTTCTCAAGCCTGGGTATTTGTGACGTTGTCAACCTCTGTTATATGGCCCTCCTGGCCTGTTGAGGTGGTTAAATAAATAAAATACCAAAAATATTTTTGGATGTTGTTTTTATATAATACGTTTACAGGAGATCTTTTAGATACAATTTTATTATTATTGCATTTTAGTGCCATGCAGATTATCCGTTGCCTTTATATAACGAAATCTCAATATTCACTGCACTTTGTGTTTCAATGTATGCACCATTGTGTGCGGATAATGGAAAGTACTAGTATCCGGAAGACCTTGAAAAACTGCGAACCTTGATTCTGCTAAATTAATTGCAAGTAAATTGTTATTTTTCGCCCAGATGTTCACTTGTAACGCAGTAGTTGTTAACAAAAGACTAATGTTTCTACTTTGGCTCGATTCCACCAAAAGTTGGCACAAACTACCAACTAATAGTTTCCCGTGTTCCCTAGTTCTCCCTAACACCTGGCAATGTCTAATAGTTTTTTTAGGACTTTCTCTGAGTGCCCAAAGATGAGACTAAATTGGTGGTGATTGTTATTTTATTAGTTGTAAATTGCAGATTTGTCCATTACACTTTATTAAAGTTAATAAGTTAATAACTCTGAACAAAAAATATATTAAAGTTAGTAAATATTTTTAAATACCTAACTACGGCATAATTTTCTTTAAAAACGATACTGCTTGTCGTTGTTTAAAGGATGAAAAAATTCTGTTATATAATGAGACTGTTATTTTACTAATCTAAAATATATTGCAATTACGTGTAACTTTAATCTCAATTATTTTAAAACTCATCTAATAAAGATCAATTTGAAACAAAATGGATAAAGAAAATGGAAAATAGTTTGTGTGAAAAAATACAGATTCTTTATTTGTTTGATTTGAGTTATACGTAACACAAAAAAAATAACATACGGCTTCTTTGTTTGGATTTCTCAACCTTAAACCGCACACGTCTTCTGTTTTCGTCATTAATTTTTACAGCGACGCGCAACGCGACGGTAATTTTTTTTTCTGGAATCAATAAAGATAAAAACTGAGTGCTTTGAGAGTGTATTTTAGTGCACTGATATTATTAAATTTTTATATCTAGTCACGAGAAGTGCCGTATGAATGGGTATCAGAACCGAATACGACGCTACTGGGTGACATTTCACACGCCATATTGAAATTGGATTCGGAATATGCTAACAGTTCTGAAATTAAATTGAATCAGAAATGTCCTCTCTGGCTAAAATTGCCACCATATTATTGGTAATTGGTTTGTGGTTAGTAAAATTACAACTATAAGGTAATAAATAATACAAGTCAGCAATTATTTATATTTTTGAACAACATTTTGAATGAATACAAATACTTGTAGACAAATTACTGGATTATACCCATGCTGGGCTGATATCAGATATTATTGATATCTCAACAGAGACAGAGAAGCTCTGGAAACGAATGTGGGTTATCTAGGCGTTTACAGGGCTTATGACCTGTCATTGGCTGGGTTAAGTGGTTTAAAATACTTTAACTTATTCTCAATAGATGTCAGTAATTCGAAAATCTGTCGAAATAACAACTCGCAAGCGGATAGTTCTTTACACCTAAGATATATACAAGTTTCAAAAATTTGTCATACATGGTTGTCAGATGTCAGATGACAGGCGGAATGGGGAATGTTGTAATTACGTCAAGTGGCACTTAACCCCAGCCAATGACAGGTCATAAAGCCCTGTAAACGCCTAGATAACCCACATTCGTTTCCAGAGCTTCTCTGTCTCTGTTGAGATATCAATAATTATTTATATTTTCATTTAAAATATCTGTGTAAGGAGATGGCTATTACCAACGAATTTTACAGATAACATACCTTATATATTATATGGTTCTTACACAAATAAGTGAATATTTTTTATTAAAAACCTACTACTAAAAATAATGCGGAGAATTTTTTTATTGGCTAACAAATTAAATAAAAAAACACAAGACGAAAGGTGCGGTGCGATTATTTTTCATATTGGTAATTTTATTTTTAAATGATAATTTTTTAAGTTCCGAAAGGCATTAAATTTAATTGTATTTGAACTTCTTGAAATAAAAAGCAGTTGTTTTATATATTTTTAAAAAAATTATAGTTACGCACATTGAAATAAATACTGTAAAAATTATTATTCAAGATGTACCTAAAATAGGGTATAAAAAAGAAAAATATTATGACCTTTCAAAGGTTCTTAGTGAAAATATGTAATTTTTATGCAATATCTATAAAGTTGAATAAAGTATGACTTTAACGCTACCTTAACGCGTTGTCCATTATATTTTTAAGACCGTATCATCAATACGTTTATTATTGTACTTAAATAGAGTGTGTTTAAAGTTATTATTTGCAGTTAAAACAGAAACACTTCATTAGCTTAATATTTATGAATGACAAAAAAATTGGTAAAGGGGAAGTTTGGACGTGGAAAAGGCGTGAAAATATGTAGGGGAGAATGTTAACATTATGGTCAATTTTTAATGTCTGAAAATTTTACCAATTTTATCAGTTGGCCATCAAAAATTATATTTTGTATATTTGTAAATCGAATTGAGTAATAGGTTTCCAGTTGAAAATCGCGCGTAGATTTGCTGTTCACCTACTGTTAATTGTTTGCTTACTAATAAATGCAATACATGAAATAAAAATGAAGGTATATCAGAAAAGGTATATCAGAAAAAAAAAAAAAAAAAAATACACACCTTCTAAATAAAAATTACTCTTAAATGCTATGACATGAGCTATTAAAATACGTATCGTATTGAAATGGCATGAATTTGATAAATATGATCAAATATTGCAAGTATTTACTCCCTATTTTTGTTACAACGTACGAATGAAACCTCAAATTAAGTAATAGAAATACCTTTCTTCCCCTTGAGTTTTTTTTTTTAATAATTCCAAAAATTTTTCTTTCCAAGCCATCATGGTGTCCCTTCCACCAAGTGTCCCTTTCATTACCAGCCTCCCCCACTTTGGTGTTAAAACTATTCCCCGTTGTTACTACAAGGGGCCATTTCCGCGACCGATGACGTCACACGCCTGATTAACAACCCCCCGCGGTGTTTGTCCATTAAGCTCGGTAATACAACTTGACACTTAAAACCTAGGGCATGTCATAAAAATGCGAGGATTCATCCCACTGTAATGAAATAGATGATAAAAAGTGGGTCGTTTTTTGTTGTCTCGTGCCTTGAGCTTAATTTTTTTTATACTAGCATTGTGGACGTACTTCCGTTTCGAGGGATGGCGAAAAGAAAGATATTAACAAGGAAATATTATATCACTGAATACAATGAACACTGGCGCTGAAGCGTAAGACTGATCATCATGCTTTTTTTTTTTTTTTTTTTTTTTTTATTTATTAGGGATTACTCAACAGCAATACATAGAATAAAGTATACAGAGTAAATTAAACATTATATATAAGCCAATAACAGAGATCCACAAAAAACACATTAAAGAAAATACAAAGGAGGAAATACAACTATAAAAATTAAAAAATACATTATATTAAAAGAGAGAGAGGGTGGGTGGGTGTGTGTGAGTGAGTGTAAGGCTGGGAGAAAGGGTGATAGAGTGGGTGCATGTGTGTGTGAATTCTAAGAGAATAAATACTATCGCTGATTTTAAACATGAGAGGAAAAATAATTCTTTTATGACTCTTTTTTTTAAACTCTTTTTTTTTTACTGGTCTTAGTATATTAATGCAGATTGTTATGCACCATTGGCTGCAGATAAGGAAGAGTAGTAGTAATACAAGTAAAAAAAGGTACAATGACTACATTCCTTAAACTTAATGAACTATTATTTATTATTTTCAGTTTACGACAATGTTTTAGAATTTTTGTGAAACAAAACAGAAACTACTACTACTCTCCCTTATCTACACGCAATGGTGCATAGGGCACTGCATCGGTACACCAAGTGCAGTGTATCTTGATAATTTTACTTCATGATGATAGAATGATCAGTCTTACGCTTCACTACGAGTCCAAGATATCACACATGAAATAATATAAATATGAAAATTACATGTAAATAAATATTTCATGTTGACGCCCTACGGGAATCGAACCCGCGACCTCATGCACGGTAGCCAAATGCGCTACCACTATGCTACGAGCTAAAATACATTTTTTCGGAATTCTATTACGGAATAATGTGAATTTATTAAATCCATCTAGTGATCTAAAGTTAATTTAAGGGTTTATTATTTGTTATAATATTCAATTCGTTATTATTAATTATCGTGTACGTGAAAATCTCACCCGGGTGGTGGCTTAGTGGTAGCATATCAGACTAACGACAGCCTAACGATACTTAGTTCGAGTCCTTACTCAGCCACAATTGATAAAGTAAAAACACCTATTAAATACAAATAGCTGAAAGAGCTATCATAAAATAAAAAATGTTTTTTTCAAATTAAAAACAAAAACCCCATTAATTTTTAAATGGTTTTTAATCTGTTTTTAATACGACTTAGTATTCAAACAAATATCATAACAAAAAAAATTAAACGTATTTAAATTAAGCGAGACGCTTTAAATTCATTTTTATGAAATAAACCATATCTGTTTCAAGCTATCAAAGCGTTTAATTCAGTGGCTTAGAGTCATAAATAAAATAAATCATAAATACTAAAATATAAAAAAAATAATTTTATATATTTATCACTGCTAGTAAAAAGGCAATTTGTTTGTGCACATAATATAATAAAAATACTGAGTTTTATATTATTTAATACCAAACGGATACAAAATAAATTATAACCGTCGTATTGGAGGCCCTCGTGGTGTATTAGAGGACGCTAGTTATGTTAGTTACTTAACACGAAGGTTCCAGGTTTGTTATCCGGTAAGTAATATGGTTTTTGAAACCTGAGTATTCTAAGAAAAAAATACCAATATTTTTAAAAAAAAAATATTTTTGATTTGATAAAAAGTTAAAAGTTTGTTCAAGGGTCTTACCAAAAACAAATATTTGGCTTTAATTTTTAGGAATCAATGCAAATCTGTATTATTTCGATGGAAACATTTAACTGAAACAACAAGTTTTATTTGCTTATTTACAAATTGTAGGCTTTAAATTACGCAAAATAGCGTTATAAATACAATGATTGTTTATTGACTTTATTTGCCTATATATTTTTATGGATAACTTGGTTTATGTAACATTTATTTGTATCTTTTGTTAGCTGACACGTAACATTTAACCGCGAAACTTTGATATCGGCCTCCATTTTATAGACACCAATTTTGTATGTAATATCCCTCAAATAATACTTCTTTTCAATCCTTTTCCGATAACATACGATTCTCGCGCTTTGGCGCTGCCATTTTGGATCTTTTTTACGTTTTCCCGCCAACTCGTTCACCACAAGATTTCCTTTCGGAAGTAGCAATAGAAAATTTGGTTGGATGTATAATACATACGGTTTTCCTATAAGCAGGCGGTTGTAACAATACCTAAACTAAATGTAAGGTTAAGTACAATCAGGTTATTTTAGTTAAAAACTATATTGGATAATATTTATAAGAGTTAACCCAAATACCCAATCGATAATAGATAGCAGGGCTTTTTTCAAATGAGATTTTTGATCTTTAAGTCAGATGTAAACTCTACATAAATAACTACAGCGTAAAAAAACTTACATTGTAAAAAGGTTTCCTTAAAATTAATATTCCTTGATCGCATTTCTTGGAGGCAGTTTGTGGGTTTATTTGGTGTTAATTAATTAAGTTTGTTAAAAAAAAGGAGTGGTGTGGCGTTCTATCCTCTCTGCCTACCCCTTCGGGGAAATGGCGTGATGGTTAGTTAGTTAGTAAGTTAGTCAAGTAAATAATATAAAAGAATTGACAAATAACTTAATTGTTTTACCATCAAGTTTGTGTTAATTGTTTAAGTTATTTCATACATGATTTGAGTATGAGATTATACTCCAGATATTAAATAATTATCGCAAAGCGAGGTTAACTAAGTTAAGGCACCCGTTTCTATAGCTACATTCCATCTCGTTTCAGACCGTTCTATTTAACGTGTCCTATTTTACTTCCACTTCCCTTCCCCCAAATTCCACCCCCATCTCCCTCCTTACCTCCCTACACCCCAAGGATTGGCTTCAAACTAAGACGAGCCGGATTTATTGAAAATAATTTCCAAAGCTCAGTCCTTTGATGGAGGGTGAACGAAAAAAATTTAAGCTAAAGGTCGAGATACAAATTAATTTGTCCGGGACCTTCAGATCCTTTACGATATTCTTGGAAATATAAGCATCGGCATCGCTACCTTTACCTGATGGTAAAACAGGAAATTAAGCACATAATATATTTAACATTTTGACTTTTTATCGAGATCCTTTCAATTTTGGAGTTTAAAATTACCAAATGTGCAAAGTCTATAAAAAAGTAGGAAAGTAAAATTACCTTACACGAAAGTACCATAGCTGTGATAAGTTTTAGAACTTTTTAAATAACTAGTTGAAATTTGCGAAATTTACAGTGATTGATTACGAAAGATTTAAGTTATGTCAGTATCTCTTTTGTGTTTTGTTGTGAGTAAAAAATATCTTATTTGGAATATTCAACCGTTAAATCAGTTTTGTTTGTCACTATCTTTTGATGCGGATGAAATAATTTGAAAAAATAAAATACGTATTTAACAATACAATGCCAACTTAATTTATAGTAATGCTCATCACTAAAATAACTAAGGTTTGGTTGGAAGATATTGCTTAAAAGCAATAATGCCTCCCTTGTTCACTTGCTATGTAATTGTACCTACACAAAGTTTTACATAAATGAAGAGTACGTAAACAGAAGTTATTATTTATATTAAAAACTATCATTAAATTTATAATTATATTATTGATATATGATTCGCTATAAATTAATAAAATGCTATATTTTAAATAAATTTTTAGCACTTGTGCCTTTTCCAAAGCTTTCTAAACTTAATAAACTCTTGTATACACGAACTTGGTGAACCAATGCAGTGCCTTATGCACCATTGGGTGCCGATAAGGGAAATAAGTAGTAGTACTATACTCGTAAGACGATAATTTTATTTCTCCATTTTAGATTCTCAAAAAGCATTTCCTTGTCAAGGATACCAATAAAATAAAGAAACTATAAAATCTATTGGTTTCGTGAATGATTCGATTCTAAAAGATTCTTTGTCTAAATGAAAGAATGTGGTGACATTGCTAATGGACTGTAAGACTTATTATAGTATTGTGCAATGTAAAGTTTTTGTCTTTGGTGGGAAATAGAAGCAGATGGCTTGTCTTTTAATACTAAAATGACAAAGGAAACATGATAGGTTTTTGATTGAATCCAAACTCCGAAATGAGAGCTTTTTAAAATTTTCAAAAACAAGCGTAGTTATTTTCTCAAACGATTTTTAAGTAGGAAAATTGACTTTAACACTCCGGTTTTTGGTGTAAAACGCATTTGAAAAAAATATAGGTAGATGCAATGATTTTCGTTTTGAAGAAGAATCTGTATTTTTTTCGATCATAAAATTTATTATTGGTTCGTAAAATTCACGCTAGTGACGTTAAATCATTATTGGGCGGCCTCCGTAGCGTTGTGGCTCAGACGCTGGACTAATAATTATGTAGGTTTCGGGCTCGATTTCCGGTGATAACACAAAAAATCTGAAAGTTATTTTTCTCAAGCCTGGGTGTTTGTGATGTTACTCCCCTCTGTTATTGGGCCCCTTGATCTGTTGAGGCGGTTTAATAAATACATAAATACCCTATTAAGAAGATTTATAGGACTTTACATAGCAGCGCGAGACAATAGATGATTTCCGATACCAACGAATTGTTCAATAAAAGCATTTTTTTTTTACCAATGTTACCAATGTTTTTAGTATGATTTGCAAAACAAATTATGGTTATAGAGTCATAAATAATCAATAAATTTAAAGGTACCTTATTTTCGTAATTAACCTGAGACCAGATTTCCAAGGTTCGAAGGTTTCCATGCAGATCATTAATTACAAGAAAGGAAAACAAAAAATAAGCCAGGCTTGTTTATTTCCGTGCTGCAAGTAATTTAATACACAATCACGACGTTTTGGTTTTATTTTTTGCAAGGATAAGTGTGTAAAAAACACGAAAGGAAATGTAAAAGGAAATATTAATTTTCAGAATAAATGTCTTTTATTAAACCTTATGCTTTCATATCGAAAAAGGGACTACAAGTACTTACTACATTCCTTTATCCGCACATAGATCATGCGGCATAGTATTGGTACACCAAGTGCAGAGAACCTTGATCATTATATGTGTTATGCAGGCAAAATGATCAGTTTTACGCTTCAGCGTTAGCCTAAGCTATCAATTAATTATGTGATAACCAAATTGGAATAAACGTAAATTTTATATTGTCTCCCTCGGGGATTAAGCTCGCGATTTCATTCATGACTAACGCGCAGACCACCACGAGGCGGAGAGTTTGCTTTTAAGGACATAATATTTTTAAAACATTAAATGTATTACAAATACTTGTGGACAAATTACTGGATTATACCCATGCTGGGCTGATATCTGATATTATTGATATCCCAACAGAGACAGAAATAACTTGTGGAAGCGAATGTGGGTTATCTAGGCGTTTACAGGGCTTAATAATAAAAGCTTTACAGGGCTTACCTACACTAATAAAGATGATTTAAAAATATGCTTAACAATCTTCTCAACAGATGACAGATAATAAAGCTCGGTGAACCTTACCAAAACTTCAATAAAGATGGACATGCCAAAAAGAATGCTTGAAGGGAATTATGGATCAACAGTTTACAGGGCATTATGAAATTTCAATGGCAACGCGCTTGACGTACGTAAACGAGTTTCACTTATATTTGACTATCCAGTAGGCAGTTCATATATATAGTTCAAAATTATCATAATGATGATCAGCTGGCGAATGGGAACCTTACCAGTACATCAAGTGGCCACTTAACCCCAGCAATAAAGGTCATAAGCCCTGTAAACGCCTAGATAAACCCACTTCGCTTCCAAAGTATCTCTGTCTCTGGTGGGATATCAATAATACATAATATTTGGTTTTTGTGTGGGAAATGTTCTTAGGGCCATTCCTTATATCTTTGTTGGTAATGAAATTCGTAATAAGCAAGTGGTTGGTTTAGAATAATTTAGTTTCCTAGTTAAGCTAAGCGTGGGATATAGAAGCAACTTGCAGATGCGGAAACAGTTTGCAAAGTGCAGCGCGAGACTGCTCAATTTATGGCTGACTTCAGAGTTTATCTGAATATCTAACTACGCTGGATCATAAATTTATTAAACAGTCTTATTTATAATTTACTAAACGCAATATAGAATCACTGTTTAATGTCACTCGACGTTTACAAACGACATAAAGTTTAATAAATATAGAAGTCTGGCCTGTACCATATAGAGAGACCTAACATAAAATGCCTACATAATTATTTCATACTGTATTACAACATTTTGACTGTGTAGGTAATAACTGAATTTCACTCATTACGGGCCAACATTAAATTAAAATTTGACGTGGATATCTAGGCGTTAACAGGGCTTATGACCTATCATTGGCTGGGCCTAGTGTTTGATATCCATATCTGCCAATTATCAGTTTGTATATATGAAGTGAAATGGCGCGACGCTTCACATGTGAAAATTCTCTGTCATCTTTTGAGAAAATCGCCAAGCATTTTAGCAGAAACCTTTATGATTGTAAATAACACTCTTACTGAAAAATGTTGTTTGCGAAAATTAAACTTTAAAAATCTAATTCATAAAATTCTAGCCACTATCATGCCGTTTCCCCGAAGGGTAGACAGAAAGGATATCGGCACATACCCTTGCTTCCTCACATACATACTGTGACGTAGAGGGTGAGAGGCTTCCCTGATTGGCTCCATCAGACGCTCACCTGAATAGCTCAATCAGTTAGCAAAAGACTCACGAAAATTTATAAAAGTAAGCAAGGATTGAAATACCACAGAGTTCAGGAATATAAATAAAACAAAGCTATAGAAATTCAAAATGTGTGTAATTAAAATATAAGTATGTTTACAAGGTTAAGAAGATGTGTTAGGCACGGTAAGTATATAGGTTATAATTTTGAAAGATATAACAAAGATATAATTGCAAATTATAGGTTGAAAACTTAAGTAATGAATCCATCCATCGAATCATTCATACTGGAATTTACAATTAAAAAGTTCTACGTCGAAGATTAAAGAAAAAAACAGGCTAGTGTTGAGATGAAACGAAGTGATTTGGAGGTTAAGAATTTAATTTTATGTAGAGGTGAAATTTTGAAGAGAGGTGAAGAATCCATGTATCGTCAGTGTGCAGTGTCCACATCAGGACCTGCACGAGGTGAAGCTTTGTTAATTAGTCCTTTGAGGCATCAAATTTGTAAATATATCTCTCACACGTGGTCCAGAATTTCACGCGTGAGCGATGACGGATATGGGATAATATCTGCGCGTTCCGTGATGTACCGGTCAGCGTGTGACACTCGGTAACTAGCTGATAACTAGACACGGATCAGTGTCTAGGCCATTTTAAATTATAAGTTCTCATGCACACACGCTGATTATTCCAACTTTTCACATGACCCTATCAAGTATTTGTTTATAAGTTTAAATAATATGGCGATTAACGAAAAAAAATGGTTACATTTTTAATTTTCTCAAACTCTTATGGAGATATATGTGAATAGATAATTTGAAGGAGGTATTTTTGTGTTATCTTTAATGGTATTCTTTTTGATATTACGATAAAAAAATTGTAAGTAAGGTCCCGGCACAGTTTCATTAATAAATGTGAAAAAATCTTAGATTCCAAAGAATTTTTAATACAAAACAATCTGAAGTCTAGAGTGTGAAAACGTGCTTTGCCGTAAACTTTTCTCATCAACGGCAGAATGCATTCGGTTGCAAACTGCAATCACAAAAGCAAGTGCATTTTTGAGGTAAAAACTGCATAAATAAGCAACGAAACAAAATTTTAATCCCAGAAATACGAGGAAAAATTCATGGTGATTCGAGTACCTTGAGTTTTGTATATTAACTTGAATTATGCACAGAAAATCTTTATGACATTAAACTATATTTTCATAGTCATTTTACATACTGTTTTAGAAGCCAAAAAATAACACAAATATTTCGGTTTTTGTTAAAACGAAGTTAAAATATATGATAAATTAAAAAATATAAGTTATGTTCCTAATCTTAATAATTATTGCTGTTAAAGATTTTATAAAAGCATGAGTGAATATCAAATATATCACACTTAATTGGCCAATTTTTTTTTCTGATAAGCATTAAGACTGATTTTGTGTTTGAGGAAGAAAATTTTTATGTAACAAACAGCCTTTGATATATTCATAAACGTTGGCATCTGATAACCATGTTTATTTAAAAGTAATTTTTTTGAAGTGCCAGGAAAAACAGCTTTTCCGAGTGGTCGTTAAAAAAAATGAAGCGTTTTCACACATGAGAACGGCCTCGCTTTGGACTGAAATTTCCGTGATAAATGAGACTTGTTAGACACGATAATAAACGAAATACATACTACAAACCCAACTTCCATGTGAATATGTAGGAGAAATGAAGTATTTCGCTTCTGGCAACGGATAATACGAGTTTGCTAAATTATATTAAATAGTATAACGCTCTGAATATGTAATTGGTTGGGAATTTTACTGCATGTTTCTATTTCTAGTAACATATATGGTAATGAATATATTAAACAATTATCATTACGTGCTAAAAGAAAGGTACCGAATGGAAAATGTAAACCCACAGCAATGAATGTAAATTCATAATTTACTGAATATTTCAATACAACTGGACGGAATATGAATTTCTCTTCAGAATACTCCTCAAATTATACTAGTTAGTAGTGTTTCACTAAAAATTATCTCAACTAGCTCTGAAAAGCGAAACTGTTACATTTATAGTTACATATTATTTTGTATTGTTTATGTCTTCTAACGCGGTGACCACCTCCGAATCTAAGCCCAAATCCATGAACTAAAAAATAAAATCTGCTTACCGTATTTTTACGATTTTGATTTTTTTACTTTGACAAAGTTGCATATTTTAAGGTATAACAACTTGTAAAAATTAAATTTATTAACATATCAAAATAATATTAAAACCTACGTTCGTACGCCACTCGTAACATAGTTGAGGTTCTAGTTTCTACTAAATTATTAAATTAACTAAAAGACAGTTTAAACACATTCAAAGTTAACAAGTGTAGATTGTAAATTATAATGCTGTATAATTCAATTATTAACGTGCAGTAAAACCATAGCTTCTAGGTGTTCATCGCCAAGAAAAAAGACTTCCTCAGTACGCTCCCAGGAACAGTTGAAGTATAGCCTTTTTTTGGAAAATCAGTCCGTTTAGCAATCAGAAAACCATGACTTTGAGTGTAAAGTACAAAGACGTAAAAATACTCGTACATGAAAACAAAAACAAAATTCAAGTTTAGTAACATGAGACCACAGAGTACTCGATATATGTCAGTTTTGTGTTGGTTCGCCTGACACAATAGATTGCATACTGTCACACCATAGTCACATGCAACCATTGCATTGCATTGTATTCCCTGCATACAATATTATCGGTGTCAGCAAATTCGCTTTGTGTTCAATATACTGGCAATATTATGCATAAGGTTTTCCACTGTATCAGTCAAATTTTAATCAGCTCTACCGGTCTGCTCCTAAGTAAGAGATTATGTTCAACTTTAATTAATTTAGAAGAAAATAAACCCTAATTATCAGGTACAGCCTATTATCGCAGGTAACCTGTTTTAGTTGACCGGATATAAGATGATAATACCGGATACAGTGACCCCGTGAAGGTAATATGCTGAAATTACACTACGTAAGTTACGGAGTCGATTCACGGTATGATTATAAAAAGTATATGTTTTATCCTATGCGATGTTTTTACTTTTATTATAGGCCTCTTGACGTGGTGGTAAGTACATAAAAAAATGCTTTCAATGTTAAATAAGAAAATATTTAATAAATTTTTCCATACATAATTATTAAAAACTTATACATATTTATGTCAACGGTTTAAGATACTCGTAATTTTCAAGCATCCAGATTTAAAAACGTAGCCGTAATACAAAAAATGAATAAAAGTTTACAGTGAATCGAAGTTTTGAGTTTGTCAATTTTATATGCTTCTAATATTATCACTTTGTTTTGTTTTGTTTGTATGAAAACATACGTATGACAGTAGGTTTTGATAATTGGTACTCACTGGGGTGCCACGTGCTGAGGACAAATTTTACCAAACAGATTAAAAATGCAAAAAGTATAAATGAATATCATTACCAAACTGCGGACAGATTCAATTACGAATTTTCAATAAAAAAAGGTCTTATAGGTTATTCTGTGATGTTATTTATCGAAAAATAGGGGTTGTAAGCACTGTTCATTATTAGAAAACTTTCGGAGTCTTCTTTGATTACCCTTAATTAAGGTTGTATGCGCGCGCGCCTCCTACAACAAACTCTGATAATTATTATAATTTATTGAAGAGTTTTGCTTTTACAAAATATAATTCCATTTATTTAACAACTCGTGTATTTAGGTAAAAAAAAAAATTTAACAAGTATTTACACTTAATTAACTTTTCAAATATACCCGAACAAGACTATTTTTTAGACTAAAAGGGTGTTTATTACTGTTTATGGCTATTATTTTGTACGTCATTTATAAGTATTTCATATTACTCGTAGAATTGTGATGAAAGGAAAAATACCCATTTCATTATTTAAGTACCCACGTGAAATTATTTAAGCGGGTTTAACGGATTTTTTAAACACACTTCCAATTTTCTCTAATTGGTTTGCGGTGGAGGAATTCAATTGTATGCAATACACGTATTTATATAAACAATGATATATTTAAAGGCAAATAAATCAAGAGTGATTGCGCATCCATTTATCATTTATCTTTACTATTATAATAAAGAAGTACATTTAATATAAGTACGAAAAATAAAAACACTCGGGGTTTCTTTAAAACATGGGTTTGTAAATAAAAATAATCGTCTACGTAGTTGGCATAGGAAATTTGAAAAGTGACTTACCAATCATTTAATTCGTAAGATAAAAAAAATTTTCTGCATATGTAGCTTAAAAACCACTATTTCTCGTCTAATTTTCTGTACAAAATTCTGCTGTGACGGGAAACAGTAGAATTTTTCATTGAAAAATGTATAAAAGATTACTGTGAGTCGTTTAAAGTTTGAAAAATGACTCACTGAACAATACAAATTAATATTTTCAGCAACAGTACGGACAATGAAATAATATCGGATAAATTGATTACTATAAAAATATACAGTTGAATGATTTATTTACGACACGAGTCGGCCCGAGGCAATAATAATTCTCACACAGAAAATGGAGATAAATCTCTCGATAGTCATTCCGCAAACGTAGACATACGTATTTAGCTAAACTATTTACTAAGAACATACGGTTCGTATGTTGAGAATGATAAAATCATTTTGAAAGAGGAGATAAAATATTCTTTCGGTTTACCGCAAACGATTGCTGTTTTTTTATTGGGCATATTTTTTGTTAATCGAGATAAATTTTATTGAGCAATGCAAGTTCTTATATATTAAATTGGTACCGAAATTACGAAATTAAAAAGGGATGAAAAATTATTAGTACACTAAAGTACTTATTATGAACATAGTTGTGTTATAGATTCAAAGCATATCTTTGATAACCTATATTCATCAATATTATTCCAGTTCTCTATGTGTAGCATTATGGATGGATTTAAAAAACTAGATTAAAGCTTTATACTTCTTTATGGATACAAGAGTATTTAAGAATTTTGTTAACGAAGCCACACTACTATTTGATCACATTGCAATGTCTATTATTAGTGTTTCATAGGGTAACACAGGTTCATGTTAGATTGAATAATTTTCAGGGCCATATGATTAAAAAAATCGTCTCCAAAAAGTCATAAAAACTAATTAAAACACTATCTTGGAAAAAAATTATATAAACCAATAAAACAAATTTACATAAAGTTAAATAAATAAATAAAATTATTTACGCGATTTATAACAGAAATAATATAGGTATCTAACGATTGTCTCCTTGATTATATTATCGAATGGGATGGCTTACTGCCCTGAATTACTTCATCTCAGCCAGATAATATTCTTCGTGGTTACGTGTTTTAGTCTTTACACAGTAAATATCCAAGCAATTCCCTACAATTAGGGCTGGCTATGTAGGTCCAATGTTAGAAGTAATCCTAGAGCAGCAAAAACGTGATTCTGAACCAAATTGAATATTCACCCAGCAAAATGGGTTGATTTTCTAAAGTAGGTCCCTAACTTACTACGTTTGTACAATTCTTGTTTGACTTGAACTCCGTAGCTGAATGGTCCAATTCTCATAGAAAAATCAGTTAGCCAAAGTTAATTTGAACAACAGACCTATTTACAGTGACTTCGCATTTACATTTGTATAAAGATATACATAGAATTAAGAAATTTATCAATAATTTATCTTTTTTAAATTCCGTCTTCGGAAGACGATGAAAATGCGGCACACATCAGGAAGGCAGCCGAGAAAAGCAGCTTCTCTGGTGACTGTGAAGTCCTATACGAGCCCTGCACAGTCGACCACATCTCTCACACCTCCAGGTTGTGGGGGGGGATCCAGTTGGTAGCTGCTTCGCTCGCTGTCTTCTAAGTCTCAAACTCTCCAGCCAGAGATTGTCATGTGCTGCTCTGCCTTCCCTTATCTCCTTCCTCTATGCCATCCTGTCCCTGGCGTGATGCAAAATATCTTCATATGTCGTTTACAGACATCCTTAAAGCGCAATCGCTGACCTCCATGGGATCGTTTGGCGTCGCAAAGTTAACCATACAAAATATCTTTTGGTATTCGGCCATCCTCCATACGACTCACATGGCCGAGCCAGCGCAATCGTTTCTCTTTTAAGAGAGCCATCACCGAAGCCATCTGAGTGCGGGCTAAAACATCTGCATTAGTGACTTTGTCCTTCCATGTCACGCAAAGGATACGCCGTAGACATCGCAAATGAAAGGCGTTTATCTTTTTCTCTTGGTGGCTATAAGTTGGCCAGGTTCCTGCACTGTAAAGGAGTGCGCTAAGAACACGGGCCTGATAGATCTGGACTTTAGTGGATATTGTTGATTTACCATTATTCCAGATTCTATCTTGGAGTATTGTTGAATACTTCAACAATGGTTTTGCCCAGTGGTAAAAAGTAATTCGAGAATATGTAAAAACGAATTGCAAAAGGTACCCGAAATTGTAGTATATGTTTAATTTTGTTTAATGTTTAATTTTTTTGTAATTCTGCACGGGCAACGTAAAATTGAAAAAAATAAAAAAATAATAACATTTAAGGCTGAGTTCTCACTTGTTTTAAATGCATGCGTGATGCTAATGCGAATGACGATGCGCGACGAAAAATACAAATTTTTGAGGGTTTTCTTTCAAAATTATAAAATTTTCATGCAGAAATTGTAAAGATTTGATAGCTTAAGCAATGAAAGAAATACATCGTTTTGCAAAAAGCAATACTAATGTTATTTTTAAAAGTTTCAAGCGATTCTATTGATAAAATGTGTGTTTAGATAACTAATATTATTTTTTATGCTACACTCTTTTGTTAATAAAATTTGGCTAGGTTTTACGCATAGCAAACTTTCTGATTTCATCGTTTAATCGTTTAGTGAGTGGTTAATAAAGATTTTTAATTGAAAACAAAAACAGGATAAAAAAATGGTTTTGAAGACCTTTTAAAAATGATTAAATCGGTCGCCGTCGTTTCAAAACACCTCCCGGAAATTTGAATTTTTAATAGTTTACATAAATGAATAAATTTTCAAAGCTCCAGTATTCAAATCCGGCAGGCGAGTTACCAGGAGTACAGAAAGTGGCGCGGGTCGGTTGTCATCAATCTGCCTAACATTATCGCTTGTGAAGCGACCCAGTCACAGCTCACAGAAATGAATCATTAATCTCCGTCTCTCGTTATGCGACCCTGATACATCCGTCCGCATTTCGCGAATCCAAGATGATTTTTAGTTTTTCTAACCTTGAATTTATTTTTGAATGTAATCGATCGACATTTAAAAAATGTTTTTAAAATATTATCACAAAAAAAATATTTTTGGTTAACAGTAAAAATAAGTGGTCTTCATTTTGCATGCATTTAAAAATTCATACATCTTATAACATCATCGTTCCATATCCGCTTCTCATGTGGAGCATATGGATTTTACATATTGATTCCACGGTATGTTGACCGCTAGTTCCCGTGCGTCTTAACAGGTCCACGTCCCGTAGCTCTGACGATAGTAATATTACGAATGTCAAAATTGAATTTTGACTTGTTCGTACGATTTACAATTGGTAGTTATTTAAAATAATAAAAAAATTGTGCATGATTGAAAATGCAACTGACTTGCTTTAGAAATTAAAAAACCTTTTTTTGGATTACTAAGTATATATTATTTGGATTTTCCCAATGATTTGAACCGATTTGTTTTCCTTGTATGCACGCAAAACCCCTATCCAATACCACAAAACGACAGTTTTTTATCCCTGTTTTGATGGCGTTTACGAAAAGGGCAATTTTGAAATATTTGAGTGTATCATAAGAGCTCAAATGCTTCTTTTTTCATTTAAAAAAAAAAAGGGAAAATTATAATATTTACAATGAATTTGACGCGATTCTAAAATTCTTAAAATCACCTAAATGATCTTTAAAGAAATTAAATCTTAAAACGTAAAGTAACAAAGCGCCATTACTTTGCTTTAATTAAATTATTGTTGTTTAACAAAATACGCTTCACCAATGTTTTAAATTTTAATCAATATCTAAGCTAAGTTACATAATTAATTACCAAGATGAGAGAATGCCCATCAAGTTGCAAAGTAAACTGCCTCTTTGTGATATAACTTTGTTGAATGGTAGACACGCAATATCCCAACTTTACTTTCAAGTTTGGTAACCCTATTTCGCAATGAGGAAGTTTAGTGCAATTGTTTTTGTATAAATATAATGCTTAAGATCCTTTTTTTAAACTTTTTGCGTAGTTTATGGGGTCATTGTTGTTTTTTGTTTGAATTATTATTGTTTATGTCAAAGAAATAACACATTAAAAACAGCGCACAAGGTACTGTGTTGGTACTATACCTACCATGTACAAAGTATCACGACCATTCATGGTTCCACAGATTTTTTTTCGTTTGTACCTAGTAACAGAAGTGAAGTATTAAGAATCCATTAAGTTGTTAATCGATTTTATGGTGTGTCCTGCATTTCTGAAAAAATAACCTCATAATCAAACATGATATCTTCTTAATGTTGAAAATTAAATCGTTGAATAAATTACTTTTTGAGGGACCGCTAAACTTCTTCATTCCGAGGTCCTGAGAGTCCCACTAATCTTAGAGAGCCATAATCCCGAAGAAAGCATCCCTTTTATTGGTGAAAGTAAGAAAATTCGGTGCAATTTCATTTTGGCGGGAATGACGAGGGTAGAGAGGGTAAAAGGGTGGAGGTCATCGAAGACGATTATAGTTTACGGACTGTTTTTTCCAAAGAACTAGGTAATATATTCAGCGTGTTTTTTTGAAGTTGTAAAAAGTTTTTGCAATGTTTCGTACGCCCCGTTCCGCCCCTGAGTTTATTGAGGATCTTTTGTAGTATCAACGAAATTGAACTTATATCTGCAAAATATAAAAGAAAATTTTTTTGGTTGATAATGTTTATAAACAAGCTGTTTATTTAAGGTTCGTAAGTTTACACGGCCTTCAGAATACAGATTATGTTTTTCTGGGTTATTATGCCGTGTTTGTAGACTTTGTGTTGCCAACACAAAGTTGTTTGTTTTGCTATTTGTCTGAAAAGTTGTATTGGTAAATAAATTTGTTATTTTATCGATGTTAAAGAGAGCATTATATTTTTAATACTATCTTTAAAGGAAAAAAAGAAGTTTTACTCACAAACGATTATGATAAACGTACAAAAAGATCAGAATAGAGCATATCACTGATACCAGGAGCAGAGAAGTATAGAAGAGGTAAAGAGTAATAAAAAAATCCCTTCCGGACGCGACGTGGATCGTAATAAAAACTGTTCGCCGGGCATTACAAGCGTTCTGCGGACGAAGCTAAGCGGATTACAATGACTAAAAAAATGCGACCTGGATTGTGTACGTGAGATTTGACCTGTAAAAAATAAAGCGAAGTGCTTACTGCTGTATAAAAACGCAAACATTTCTGACAAGTAGCGCTATCAAATGATTTATTAGGTTTTCTCCAACATTCTAAAACATATCAGAATAAGTGTAAGGAAATTTTTTTAAAAAATTATTATGAAATAAAACGCACTTTGTTTTAAACTATATACTTACACACACTTTTATTAATAACAAAATCACTTTGTATACTATTGTTTGCTCACTTCGTGTCTTCAGAAATTTGTCTTGTACATTATGTTGTCCACGTAATTGGTGTTATGTGGTATATATTTACCTTATTATTATTATTTTTTTTTTAATGTAAAAAAGAAACATTTGAGTTCTTATGATATATACTCAAATATTTCCTTTTCGGGCTGCTTTCAAACAGTCGGAAATAACTGTGTCAGAAAGCAGGAAACAAGTTGTGCTGGAGTGGGATTCGAACCTAGAGATTCTAATCCGGAATCCCCGAATCTACCACTAGACCACAACCCGTTGTTCATTATATTGATTTATATTGATCTTAGTTTATTATATATATATAGTGTTGTCATAGTTGTATATTATACAAATAAGAGGAAGCTTGGGTTCAGGCTCTCAAGAGGCATCCGGAGTATACGCCTAATCCCGGTCCACCACCGCGACTTCTCGACTCTATTTATTGGAGGTTGCTGCGTCCGTTCCTTAACTTCAATGCTGGTTACGATGTCAAACCACCTAATTCCTAATATCCTTCTCAGACGCTTGTTCTTGAAACAAATCAAGCGAGCATTCTGAGCTTTTGTGAGGTGCCACATCCGCGTAAAAATTTAATTTTTTATTTTTAAAAAAGACTAATAGTTTTACGCGTACCATGAAAATGTATTTAGGAAATGGAAAGCCATTAATTTTAACTCAACAAAAAGGGGAACTAACGACCTATTTTTAACACCTGTTTTGTTGTTTATTTTTTTAACCGAGCGAAGAGTTGAACTACGTAATTTTACAATGTAAACATGTACATAGATTGTGAAACCTAAACGCAATTTAAACGGATAAAATCTTAATCAATAACTCGGAGGTAATTTACGAAAATGGTAAGTCAACTTTTTACACACAACTTTTATCGTCGTAGTTTTTTTAATATCATTAAATAAACAAAATCTTGTTGATGTGTTCTTCATTTTGTAAATAAATACTAATTACATGCAATGTGATGTACACCTTACACCTAAATACATATGTTTATAATCAACAGTTAGGCTGTCATTATTGAAAATTATCTGCAGAAAAAAAAATATACACGTATATTACCTCAAGACATCCATATAAATTACACAGTGTCTTGTTTTATAGAATTTCCGCAATGATGGGTAGAATAGAATTAAGGGTGGTTTGTACACCTAGCAGAAGTAGTTTTAACATTTAAAAAAAAATATTTTATTGTATTATTTACAGTAAAAAATGTTGTTTATTTTTTTAGTATAAGTGGATGTAATATACTTATACAACTTGTTCACTGCGTCCTTTGGTTTTCTGTTACCTACTTTAAAATCTAAAAAATCGAAGGAATGCAATTTTTTCCGCTGTTAACTGCGGAAGTTGTTTACAAAACAGGAAATAGGTAGGTACCTAACTTTTTCATATAAAATTACTCTACTGTAGTTTTTGAGCACTTTTGATTATTCTCCGCAAAACCCTTTTACTAAATAAACAAAAGTCCGTCTATTTCCTTTATTTCAGCTACGGAGAGTTGGCTAAGAAAACATATAGGTAAAAACAATTCATTGTATTCTGAGTGAGAAGGGAAACACTAAATTCATGAAACGCTATGGATCTGTCTTTGTATAAACTTAGTAATGAATAAACTTTTTGCTTCAAAACAAACAAAGGAATTAGGTTACTCAGAGTTTACTTGTGAAAAATATTTTAGAAATAATGTAACGCAATACTTTTTATGTGTTATGAAATGAGTAGTAAATAATGATCCTTTTCGCAATGTCTATAGAATAACGGTAAAAGCGTTATTTAAGTGGTTTTCGGTTCAAATGACCAATGTCTGTCAGTATATTTCATATACCTATCAAATAAACGTTGTTAAGTTTCTATGAAAACTGGCAATTAAGTTATAAAAAACGATCGAAAAAGTAATTTTACACTACCAAATAAAAGTTTATAAAATTAAAATTTAACAAAAATTGAACAAAGATAATTATGAAACGAAATGGAACAAATATAAATTGCATGAAAAAATACTTTTTTGGTGCATTTCAAATCCTTTTTACAATAGGTATCGTTGAATTAATATTAAAGTTAATATTAGCATATAACTGCTTTCATTAGCACAAGCCCTGTGTTTAATTTTTTTTTAATGCCGGATTGTAAAACGAAAATCACAAAAAGTACGTCTTTGTAAAAGACTTTGACTTTTGAAAAATCGCACAAAAGCGAAGATATAAATTACACCTAAATAGCGTTAAGCCGCCCCAAACTACGTAAGCAAGTTAGCATAATTTCAATGAAAAACCACAACGCTTCGTTGAAAAGGCAAAAAATGGATAATGGTTAGTAACGAAGTACGCATCATTTCCTTGGGTACCTTGTGGAGAATTTTATCGATAATTCCCGGAATACTTTATAAGGTGTAAGCTATGGAAAATTTAATAAAAAATACACAATTTTAAATCAACAAGGAGTAAAATGAAGTGAAAAAATCACATCTCAATCATTAAAATCTTCATGCGTTAACGTTATTATAATTTTAGGGGAAAAGTAGCTTTTATTTATTTTTCCTCAATAGTTGGTATTAGATTCAAATTGCATTTGCATTATAACTTCTTTTTGCTTCATTCAAGTTGGTACCGCTACGATGAGAACTCTCTGGTAACTTCGTCCGAACAAGGATCGGAATATGGAAGGATTTACCAGAGCTGGACTCAACAGGGCGGGAAATGACGATAAAGGACCACCAGGAAAGGCAAAGTAACCTGGAATACTCTGGAAACACCACGTCGAACTGGCGCGGCGGGACACAAACCGAGGGGGCATAGCACACTATAACTCACTTTCACCGAGGGGGATTCGGGAATTGGTTGCTGGGAAGCTTGGAGATGGATGGCGAGTATGACGAGGGGATTTTGGTGGAAAAGAACGAAAGAAGATCAGATATTGGAGTTCACGAGAAGGATGGATGTTGCGAGGTCAGAGTAATGTTGCTGCGCTGAGCGGATTTTTGAGACTGACGTGGTGTTAAAAATAAGTGACAAAAACGGAATGGAATGGATGAAGGTGGGGAGTAAATTTTGGAAGGGATCCGAACTACCTATCACCAGAGAGTACCACAAATGGCCAAACCACAAATATTTGGAAGTAGACATACTTAAAGTGGGAATAATAACCGTGTGTGCTTTGGAAGAATTATGAATGTGGAAAAAGCATAAAAAGTATTCTATGACAGAGTTCGACAGAAGTTTTATTCACTCTGCTTACCTTCTCGGAGATTGGCTTGACAGTAAGTTAATTAGTTTTAGGTTATTAGCAAACGAATTCCAGCAGTCGAATAAATATCTTTGCATTTGTATTTGATTTTATTTTTCAAACTAACCACTTCATTTGGTTTTTATATTACTGTTGGGAAAACATAGCTTTGTTAATCCTGAAAAGACTGCAATAGAGTTTTTGTGTTTTCTTTCTAGAAAACTAGACTATTTTGGTAAATAAAACAAAATGGAAATGCGGGATATTCGTAAATTCATGGCAGTACTCTGAAAGACCGGCAATAGTATAATTAGGAAAATTCTACTGGAGTTTTAAAGTGTTCAATTAAAAGCTCTTATCATCATTTTTTGTACAGTTTGCAAGCATATTAAATTAACAGTTACATTTACATATATATTAAGGTATTTTGAGTATAATACTATTATCAAGATTATTATAAAACCTTTTATGAATAAATAATGTTGTTTTTATGACACTTAACAAGATGTCAAAATACAGATTGCATTTATGGAAGATTTAAAAAAAATAAATTATTATGGCTGAAAATGACGGTAAGGATACTGAAACTAGGATTTTTAATGAAAGCGCCGCTTATAATTATGAAAAAAAAGGTATAATTGTGAGTTTTAAGATTGTATATATTTATCAAATTACAGATTAACAGCAACAAACTAAACAAGACGTTGTTTATAAAATACATATTTAAAATTCCACTTGAGATTTAGCGAAAATATTTTTGTTTGATGTATAAAACGGTTTTTCAGTTCTGACAAGGCATGCCGCAAACAGGAAAAATTCAAAAGCACGCATTATGAAAGCACTGCTTTCCATACACGCTTTGCTAGGAAAGCTTTTTCAAGACCTATCACGTAACTTGAACATGTAAAAGTCATCAAGAGTTTTATGCTCACTAACTATTACCATTAAGTTTTCCCCTTTATTTGAACATATTTTCTTTGTAAGCGGCCGATTGAAAACAAGAAGTACCTACCAGAAATTCACACTTAAAAAACCCACACTACGTACAAATATTTTCAGTAATGTTTTTTAAAAAAAAAATTAATTGTGCATTTAAATTTTCCATATTAAACACTGTGTATCCAAACACGAAATACAAGTGGGAAATCGGTAAATCTACTTCACACATGAGGTCGATTTTGTATTTTATTTAATCTATTGATAATTTTCGAAAAAACTGAGTTATACACCGTGTACCACGATGAGACTGCGAAACTCCGGAGGGTGATTGTTCATGGTATTCTGAGAAAAAAATCCTTATAAGGTTTTTTGATCCGGGCATTTTTAATAATTAATTAAAAAAAAGTATTAATAAAAAGCGACTATGTAATACTGGCTTCTGTTTGAATGCTAGCGGTGGCGGGGTGGCGGTGGGCGGAGAGAGAGTGGGGTCCGCTCTGGTCACCGAACGCCTTGCCTTGTGCGGACATTCAAAATTCGAATTTCATATCTGAAATTGGTGCAGGTCACGTTGTGTTAGCCAGTTCAAAAATGGACGGTATTACACGCGTGAATTTTTATTCATATTTTAATCATTTTTTTAAGAAATTAGAATTGAGTTTTTTGAAAAACTTTATTAAGATTTTTTTTCTCAGAATATCATGAATAATCACCCTCTGGAGTTTCGCGGTCTCATCGTGGGAAACGGTGTATAGATGTTTATTTATTATTCGTTAAATTGATAAAAAAATATGTTTTTAAATGTTACCTATACATTCGTAGTGAGTGTAATTTAAACGTCACGTGATTTGATTATATTATACAATGTACTAAGTAATATTTCTAGTAATATTTCGATCACCGTTCGAAGAGTTAACATAAAATAACCAGAATATACGAGTATTAAACCTCTATTTAAAAAAAACCCTAGAGAATCGTAGATGAGCTTTGATATTGCCTTCTTGGTACAAAAATAGAAAACAAACATTATTTAATACACATTTCAAATCAATCGCACATAATTTTTATGTGAAAAAATCAAGCATTTCAATCAGAAATAATTCATATATTTGTGTGTTTTTTTTTAAATATAAAATTAATAATTCTTTCACTCAGTAAAGCTGAAAGTCCTAGGTGTGAAATAAATACGTTTGAATTCAGAATATTTTCAACGTTCAGAATTTGAATTGGATCTGAATGTTTAGAACATAAATGTATTATATTCAAAATTCGGTTCAGTTTATTTTTACAACTATGACTTTCAGCCTTAACAGAACATTAAAAATATATATAAATATATAGTTAAGGAACAATCTGACCTTTTCTGTAGTCCTGTATCCTTCGTGATGTTAAATATCCTTCCAAAGAGTGCACAGTTAGGAACACAACAATAAATACTTTCACCTTTATTGGGTAATCCACTGAGTACTTTAATCACTTACATAAATTTAAATAAATTCACTAAGTTTTAAACCTGAGAATATAAGGCAAAGAGGATTTAATAAAGAAAGAAACGGTTGTGAGAAAATGAGTGTTAGAAGCTAATTGTATTGTTTTGTTTGTTTAATCGTTAATATCTAAAACTAAATAATCGTTATAATAGTTGTATGGTGTAGGCATAAAATATGTGTTATATAATATGGGTGTATTCGAGGCTTTTCCACTAGTTTTTTTTACCGGAATTAAATTTAACAAAATATATATTTTTGAATGCTGAACTTAATTAACAAAGGTTCCAGGTTTGATTCCTGATATGATCATGCTTTCCGAGCTTGAATGTTCTATGATGTTTATCCTCTTTTTATTGGAAATCTTCAACCCTTATTGTGTGGGTAAAGTAAATAAATACTATGTAACAATATCTATTACTCCTATTTTCCCTTATTCGAAACAAATAGTGCAAAGGGCACTGCACTGGTACACAAGTATGTATCTAATGTGATATACATATGTATACCATTCTTAATCTTTTGTTTCGTGTGTATATTGTAGATAAGCAGATAAATATATTACTTAACAATTTGATGAAAATAAAAGTGTAGCTTTGACTTTTAAATAGTATGTTAATTATATAGGGCATATTACGTTAAAAAGAAACGATAGTAAATTTTATTGTAAAAACGGCATATAATAATATAATCGTTTTGATTTGAGCCAGGTCAGCACTTAACTACTCTATGGTTTTCCAACCTTAATGTGTCGTTTAACTTCCAATTTGGGAGTAATTCTGGATTAACCAAAATTGACGGATTATCGTGATGCTGCTTTGGTAAGTAGAGTACACGCTTCGCTTCGTCGGCACACTTTCCTGTTGGCGAAACTCAATTTATCCAGAACAGTCGATAATGGCTAGTTAGAACATTAAATTTGGGCGTTACTATGACTGGTAAAAAGGTAAAAGTATCAATTTGGCAATCGCGTTTTAATCAAGGAATTAAAGTTACCACTCAATTAGAAATTAAAAATCGTTACTTGTAAGTACAGTTTTTCTAAAAAAACCGTGGAAAATATTTTTTTTGAAAAACAATTCTTAACGATTCTGCAGTGGTCCGGATAAAATTTTCAAGTTAAGATTACACAAAAAAAGTTATACGTATTGTTTTGTGCGGATTCAATCTTTATAGTACAGTATTTATTATTAGTTTTTTACTAGGTAGAAAAAAAAAAAAGTAAGGTATCGTCATAAAACCATATTTATAACATTTATAGTTCAAAAACTTTAAAAAAGTGCTTGATAATCTTGGAGGAATCACTAATATACATATTTCAGAATGCTTTTTTTAGGTTTTTTTTCAGAGCTGCGGGACTACTTGACTTGGACGCGGGAGCTATCTGTTGGCGTTATAAAAAATATTAATAACAATAATATATACAGTATGTATATGTTTGAAATTGTGATTATATATTTTTGCAAACATTAATGTTACACTGTTTTGACTATATAATATATTACAAGACAGCCTAAAAATGAAAGTGAGCTTTTGCTGTTTTATAGAATATATATGTTTAAAAAACAATTATCAATTAATTCCGATAAATAATTAATATGTCAAGGACCCTGATCGGCGCCTGAAATGGCGAGGGTGCCCGGGTAGCAGAAAGTGGAATGGGTGATAGGACGGAGTATGCGTCCCATGCATACGAATGAACCCGCGCACGAGGTGCGAAATTCTTACAGGCGCGTCGTAATGAAACACACTCGAAGGCACCCTACGACCTCCTCGACATATTATTTTCGATCTCCCAGCACGCTCTGCGCTCCTGGTACTGAATTATAATAAGTAGAATTGATATACAAAAAGGCTGGGAAGATTTAGTTTTAACAGTTTATTTCTTTTGGCTTATATTATTTTTACTGGCTAGTATAATTTCGTACAATAAAACAAAACATTAATTTAATAGCGAGAAATAAAATGAATAACTTGCAGTCTGCTGCATAGAGCTAAAAATACATATTTTCAGTGTCGGTTGCACTAACTACTTTAATAATGGACCCGGTTTATGGACAGAAAAAATGTTTCCAATTTTTATAACATGGACAACCCCATATTGTACAAACAAACATAGGTTACTACTGCTGTTGACTTAATTAGATTATATACATAAACAACATTTTAGGCTAACTACATATCTAAATTCTACGTAGACAGTAGGCACCATATAAGTGCAAGGTATAAAATGATTCCGTATTAAGCCAAAAATTATACCATAAAATTACAATTTAACTTTAGCAGTTTTATTCCATAATTTATGGTCTTTAATTAATAAGGACTCATGCTAAGACAAATTGCTACACCGTGTTACTGAAAACTATGTTATTTATATTGTGTCATTGGAATGCTTGAATTCTAAGTTAGAATCAATAATTATTATTATCACGTCCTATATATTCCCATCACCCAACCCCAAACTTTTTATTAAAACAAGGCGCAGTTATCTTAGAACATTTCAAAAAATATATTATAGTATTATATTCCCTGCTTCCATTTTTATTGAAATAAACAAATTGTTTGCAAAAAAGCCTAAACTTTCAGAGATTTTCCCTTCAAACTTCCCCCGTTATTTGTCAATCATTGTAATTCATTTTTATACCAGAGCCAAATCCATTTGGGGTGAATAAGAGAGTGAAAAGTTAATATTACGTTTGCTAATGGTTTTGCAGGAAAGCCGAGGGATATAGAAAATGTACCAGGAAGTTAGAAAAACGAGGAAAATCATGTGTTCAGCAAAACAAATGTTATTTAATAGGAAAGTTCCTCTGTTCTGTGCGATGCACGGACTGCATACTGATAAGGAAGAAGATATTACCCCTGTTTGTGACAGAAAAGTTCGTAGACAAAAAGAACCGAACAAAATATAATAAATTAAATGTGAAACTTCTTCCATGACCTACTATATTATATAAGGGAAGATGTAAAAAAAACAGTGCTGAAAAAAATTCAGACAAAGGTATTGCCTAGACAGGGCTAAAAAATGCCCTTTTTGAATGTTTGCTTAGAAAAACAGCCAAGCAAGCTGTTTGAAATAAATTTAAAGTCAACAAAACGTTTAATGAATAAAAAAATATACAAAACTATTGCGACTTCATTCTGATAAAAATAAAACCATATGAAATAGCTTTGAATTTTTTTCCAGCTGGTCGCAATTTATGACTGTTAAATGTTTGAAAATTGCAAGCGTATGGACGCGATAGGCGAATTAAACGATTTTATTTGGAAAAAAACATGCACACATCCAATATGAATTTTTGCCCATAATTCTGAAACGTCATTATTACTCGCGATATAAATCACAAAACTACAAAACGTTTGTAAGCTTATTTATAAACATATTTTTTAGGTTATATTATTAAAATAATAAAAAAACATAGGGATTTTTTGATTTTTTACTATTTTTTAATGTTCTCACCGGAAATCGAACCCTAGTGTGAATCCAGCAGCGTTATAATATTACTTGTAGTGATTTTTTGGAACAATATTTTAATTTCTTTTGGGACAATATTTGTAAGCAAACGGAAGCTTGCTAAGTAATTAGGTCGCGAAACTATTCCGAAATGCGGCTGAATGAAAGTAATTAAATTTGTAAAAAATAATTATTCTCTCGGCACTACAACGCGCTGTTAATGAATTGTTTTTTTCACCCCATTTATCAAAGTCAAGGCAGAATAATAATGAAAAAAGACACCCTTAACTCAATCACTTTGGCTAGAATTGAATCCTAAAATACTTGTTGAAGTAAAGGCGTATATGAATGCCAAATTTTCATTCGAATATTTATTACAAATTCTCTCGACATAATGATCCTTCTTTATCACTTTTTATCTATTAGTATGCGATAAAAGAACAAGACTTCGTTTCTTCTGAAGTAATTTCAGAGTAAAAATATGTTTACAAGTATTGAAATATTAATGTTTTAAAGAAAAAGTATTGTATATCAGAGGATTTCCCCCAAAAATGGCACTCTTTGCGTTGTTCTAATAATATTATTAAAAATAGGTTAGATATTAATTTGTGTTCTTGCTTACGAGAACATCTAAAATAATTTATTCCGATGCTGATTTTATTGTAATAATTCATGTTTTCTTGTTTTTTTTTCAGTCACAAATTATAATTGAAAGCACGCGAGAATGCGATTAAAATATTATTTTTAAATAAGATTTTTAAAGGTACATAAAATTTGATTAAAAAAAACAATTTAAATTATGTACCTCACTTTTATGTAATATGAAGGCTAAAGTCAATTCAAAACTCTAAAGTATATAAAATATTTTGATTAAAAAAATCTTTATTCCGACAGACATTTTCCATAAGGATTGTTCATGGCATATTATTTGTTTGTTAAGATCAAATATCAAAGAACATTAAATTATTGTCAATGTTCCTTTGTGAAAGTTTCTCAGAATTGAAAGCAGAATGGTAAGTCGTAGAAACGAATTATTTTAATTAAATTTGCATGAAATGGATTGTCTACTAGATAGATAAGCTAAAATTTTAAAATATTTAAAGGCAGGGAAATCAAATTGTAAATTTATGTAAGAAGCATTCACTTTGTAGTTATTCATTATAAACTATTTAAATGAAATTGGTTTTAAATAAAAAATTGTTACTTGAAAAAGTCAAATATTTGTTCAGCTTAGTTAAACATAAACTTAGTAAGACATTACATTATTTACGCGTTTGTTTCAAAATAGCTTAAATTAATTAATGTACCAAATGTTATTAATATTGGATTAACATTCAATTATGCGATTATTTAATTAAACCAAAACTGCGATAATGTTTAAAGTAAATAACTCAATTTCCGCAGGGCTCAAAATTATTGAAAATTTAACCATCAACAGGGAGAATATTTAATAGGTGTGGTTTACATAAAATTAAACGAAGCGTGCGATGATTTTATCTACCAGCGAATTATTTTTGTTGATAATGTCCCATAAAATCACAAAATTTGTCATAGCTACTGAAATTCAGAATATTATCACTTGGTCTCTGCGGGTGGAAATTAAAATTTATTGCACTAACATCGATAAATCTTTGATTGGACCAAAAGGGCATCGAAATGGGCGTTACGAAGGCTGTATTGCAATTGATGATAAAGGGAAGGGGAGTAATATACTACCCTAAAAGAGCTTTTAAATCGGTACTAGATGTTTACGACTTTGTACGAACTAGGAGTGGGTGAGAGTACAAAGGTATTTCGGGTTAAATAACTGGAGCTTTGGTTAACCCACCCACTGGAATGCATATTGGGTATTATAAAACGTGATCGGAATCCGCAAACATCGATAAGCTCAGAGTAGTTTACGCTTATGTTGTCGAAATGCATTAATTTCAATTAAACCGTAAATGGCCTGAAAATAAAATAACCCATAAATTTTTTTGAAGAATCACGCGTTATAATAGAAGAATTTTTGTGAATTTTTTTATAGAAAACTAAATTTAAAAAAATGATATTATTAAGTACCAACCTGTGTACGATTTTATAATCAACAAATAATCGTTATTATCAAAATCAATTTAATCGTGGTTATAGGAGATATGACTTCCAAAATATAAGACATAATAAAATAATAAATTTAATTGATAAATAGATTTAGTAGCATCATGTGATAAGATTTTCTTTTAGCATTTTACTACTCTTTTGAAAGATTATCGATACATTTTAAAAGTAAAAAAAAACGGTAAGAATTGTAAACAATTTGCATAGAATTTTTTCCGGTTCTCTTCAGGGATATTTGTGATCTTGTATATTTTTGACAAATAAACAGACGTACAAAAGATTATACTTTGCAGTTATAATTAATTAATAATAACAATGCACTCAATTCTAATTCGTGATGGTAAATTTTTGCCTAATGCGTTCTTGTATTGCTGCAAATTATATTATAATAAGCGTTTATCAAAACGTAATTTTTTTTTTCGATAATAAACTAATTTATTTTATACAAACCCTGGAAACTTGGTGTACAAAATGTGGTGGTATTCAACATTAGAGGATAACGTTTTTCGCAAACGAGACAGAAATAAAATTTACTTGCTAGTGTGACAAATACAAAGGTCGAATTTGTTCCAATTTTCTTAACATTAGACTCCGACGTGTTTTGTGACGAATAAACACGTATGTTTAAAAAAAACGCAGGCTATTTTCACATACGTTAATACTGTACTGTACGCAGTAATAAAAAAAGGATCGATGTTTAGCGTATAACGTTGTGTTTCTTTGCATTATTTAACAGATCGTTTTGAGTGAATACGACTGTATGTACTTTACATACATATGACAACGTCTGTGCGTTCACTGCCTTGTAAAATATGAGAGAAAACATTGCATAAAATAATAGTGGGCCAAAATTGTTGAATTGTGAAAAGGAATCTCACTTAGTGTAGATAATAAAACGAGTTAAATGTTCTGGTGGCTTTATTACAGGGGGAGATCATTAGATGAATAAATTTCAGTTTAAGGACTTGTGTAATTTGTTGGTTTCTTAAATGCGATGGTATTTAAAGAGAGTATCTATAACTTGTGGCTGATTTAAATGTAAAAATGTATGATTTAGACCCGTTTTCTAGATTGCATGCAATGTTGAAAGATAATAGACTAAATAAAATAAATAATATGAGTGTGTAAAATGTAAGGGATGTTTCGGAAAGTTAAATAATCAGCAAAAATATAGGTAGTACTACATTTTTTGTGTCAGTTTCCACTTTTTATAAAGCTTAAGACTTTTCACTCCGTTGCCACACAACACATTCAGGTTTAAGATCATCCCGTCACAAAAATCATATTATATACATTTCCTATACCAAAAGGTACGATCCTTCGTTGATATGCGAAATTCCACTAAAATTCCTGGAAAGTGGTAACGGAAAAGCGTACGAACACTCGAGTTTGTATTTTATGTTCTACTGTTGTTAGATTAAATATTTTTTTGATCTATCAAGTGACACGCTCGCGCCATTTGTGCAAATTATTTAGGAGCACGAACCGCGCGAGGCCGCTACTCGGCGGCTACTGAGCAAGGGAGTTAAATCCTAAAACCCATCTAAGGTTTGTTACTTTTCATTTCTAGTCTAATGGAAATAAGCAACAGTGCTTATTTTACCCCTCGCGCTTCTGGTTGTATAGAGGAAGCGATTCGCCCATTTTTACTCTATGGGTGTGTTTTATTCACTGTTTTTGCTACGGTTTGGCGCGCTGAGCACAGGGCCGGTGCGCGCGCTTTTGATGCCGCCATTTTCGAGACCTCCCATTTCATGTGTTTTGAGCTCTCTCGCTCACAACCACGCTACGAGGGCGCTACGAATAATCGTATATCGTCTGCGAATCAGCCGCACGCGCCTTCTACACGTTTACCTGCCAAAAACGGGACTTTAAATCTCTTAATGTACAAACAAATATTATTGTCTCCCAGATCTCTTTTCTTTATTGAGCAATAAGGAAAAAAAAACATTTTCTTTATTTTTCAGTATCACCGTAAAGTTGCTACGGAGTAAAACAACCTTAATAGAGTAATGTACCCAATGACATTATAAGAAATGTACCATTCCGCTTAATTAACCGAAGGAAGAAAAGGTGCTTATTTAAGCAATGAATGTCACTTTGTGAAATAGGTACAACTTTGTAACACTTGGTATCCAAGTTAAACATTTCTTTAAATAAACGATTTAAAACTCTGGTAGAGTCGCATTATAAATTGACGCACGTTTTAAATAAAATGTATTGTATGTAAACACAAAATGACCACAATTTGACATTTCAACAGAGACGAGAAATTTGGAAGGGAATATGGATTTCTAGGCGTTTACAGGGCTTATGACCTGTCATTGGCTGGGTTAAGTGGCCACTTGATGTATTACAACATTCCCCATTTCACCTAGTATTTGATATCCATATCCGCCAATATACAGTAAAATGGCGCAACGCTTAACATGTGAACTCTCTGTCATCCATTGAGAAAATTGCTAAGCATTTTAGCAGAAACCTTTATGATTGATGAAGTGAGATTCTTACCGAATTATATCACCTACTAGGAAACGCCTGAAGATGAATCTTCAATGGGTGAAATCCAGTTTTTGTCTACAAGTATTTGGACACACTCAAAATGTTGCTTGCAAATTAACTAATTTAGAGAGTTTCTAGTAGATATATTATTTTATAAAAATTAAAAAACAACATTTAATGATTTGACAAATGACATGTGTTAAAATCGGAATAATCAATTTCTGGTATGAGAAGATGTATGAATGTGGAGGAAGCGGCGGAAATGTGCTAAGACAGAATAGCATGGCGTTCTTTCCTCTCTGTCTTCAGCTTCAGATAAATAGTATGAAGATTAGTTACATTCTTCAGAAAACAGTAAGATAAAATCCAAATCGTCGCATTCAAATAACTGATACTGACTTTCACTTTACTCATAGAAAACCATCTACATCAGAAGAGAAAAGTATTAATCTTGCGTTTCAAAGCTAGTCTAAGGTATCTTTTAAACATGAGATACAAGAAAACAAGCCTTTTATGTATAAAAAGGAAACAAATAACCTGTTAATAATATCCATAAGATAAATTATTTTTCCTTGTATTATGTTTTGACCGTCCAATCAGATGCAACCTATTGACCCGTTTAATTCGTTTTAAGGCAGACAAATTTATATATTTAATTTTGACCGTGTTAGTAATCGAACCCAATAGTTCATTGTAGGCCAACGTACTATCTACTATCTATCCCCTACGCAACAATGCGGTCAGATTTTTACCAGTGTATTAAAATATTTAAAAAAATATTTGTTTACACCTTAGTACTGCGATCAACAACGTAACTAAATTTAGATATATATCGTAGTTGTGACGCGTATATAATATGTGATTGGCAAAATCTTTTCGATAATTTACTGAATACCGCCATATGGGTACACATCATAACAGCGACAGAATACGTTGATAATTGCAGTGCAGGGGGTACTCCATCCGAAACTATCTTTTAAAATAGATATTAATATAATGAAAATAGCAATTATGTTTAATTTACATAGAGAGGCTATTTTCTTCTGTTCCTTGTCATTTAAAAATAAAAGAAAGATTTTAAAAATATTAATACCTTAAAAATAATGTACACTTCGTTGGTCCGAAGTATTCTCGAATATAACTGTACAATATGGACTCCACATTATCTTAAACATAAATATAACATAGAAAAAGTACAGAATAAATTCCTCAGATATGTTTATTTTAAATTGGGTATTAGTGTAGAAAATATTGATTACTCTTTTTTACTAAATTCGTTAAATTTGTTAAAACTGGAGGACAGGAGAATTATTTGTGACTTATTAAATTTATACAAAATTATTCATTCAATGTTTGATACCCCTGAAGTTCTGTCACTTATTAATTTTAATGTGCCGTCTAGAAATACTCGTTATACCCTTCAATACTGCGCCAATAACACATCTACAGCATATGGGTGCAATTCTGTCATCAAAAGACTCCACAATCTAGGCAATAAGTTTATGCATACCGGCGATACATTCGATGTCAATTTTAATGCCTTAAAAAGTTGGCACTTGTAAATTATTTCAAGGCCGAATGTATCGATTAGTGTGCATACAATTTGGGTCCTAAAGTTTAATGTTTTAATGCAAAGTTTATTTGATGCTGGATTATTTTTAATTTTTTATGTTTATTATGATTTCGTGTATTTGCTGTAAATATTTAATATGTAAAAGGCACTGAGTGCCGTTAATTTAAATAAAATAAAATAAAAAATAAAATGTCCTAGTCCCAGGAAGATTAAGTCAATTGACACAATCTCAACTTGTTAAAGGTAAACAGAATGATTAAAAATGTATTAGAGGAAGATGGACATAGTTGTCTCTTTTTCACTGCAAAACACAAATGACACATACAATTATGACAGCCTTTGTAATAGCTTGTCTATTTAGGAAAATACTTGTATTTTAATTAAATACAACTAGTTCTACACAGGTTTTTTATTGTAAAACCACTTGATAATGTCTTCATGAGACGAAACAAGTGTTTTCCTATCTAAAAATGGAGTTCTACGAACTAACCTCCAAAACAATTAATGGCTTGTCTATTGTTAACTTATCAGGTCTATGGAAAATACTCGTTTATATGCTGTTTTAGAAAATCACGTACCCGTCGCATCGATAAAATTTAGTGCTAGAATTTTAATTCAGTTCGCGACATCATGATATTAAATCTTCTAGAAGTTACCATGTGCAGTGGAAGTCGTTTGATTCCAGCTTCTAGTTGGTGGAAATTTATGTCCTTCCCTAGGTCAGTTAAATCCTGTTTCGTCCATTGGCAGGCGATACTAAGGTTGTAACTTTATTTTACACTTTACTACAGAAAGCTCGTACATTATTTTATTTAACTTTATGGACAATTTATACTAGTAAAGAGCGGGCTTTTTATTTATATTTATTTATTATAAACTCGTATAAATCGGCGAATGGTGGTAAGACTATGTATGATAGGTGTACAAATGTCAAAATTAGAGCAGAGTGCAAGGCTGAGATAAGCATTATCGACAAAATTAAGAAAGGGCTTTTACGATGGTTTGGTCATGTGGAGCGAATGAGTGATGAAAGAACGGCTAAAAGGAGTTTAAATGCAAATGTCCCTGGATATAGAAGCCGCGGAAGGCCGAGAAAGACATGGCATGATCAAGTACGTCAAGTACTTGAAAGTGGTCATGAGAAAAGCCGGAATAATCGGCGTATGTGCATGAGAAGATGTATGAATGTAGAGGAAGCAAAGGAAGTCTGTCAGGACAGAGTGGTATGGCGTTCTATCCTCTCTGCCTATCCTTACGGGGAAATGGCGTGATTATTAGTTAGTTAGTTAGTTATTATAAACTCTTTAAATGGATTTTCATCGTGTAAATACAAGGTTTTAAATTGCATTAAAGACACTTCAGCAAATTGGTTTTTATATAATAGTGTGCATTTTCGTATTTTTATGGAAGTTGGATCCTTAGAAATACCTGAATTTGCTATTTTACGCTAAAAATAAAATAATCTGATGTTGAAAATTAATATTATTTATATTCAAGAACACCTTACAATAAATACGGTGCACAAAAAATCCTTAGTTTTAGGTGAAAACACTTATAATTTTTCTTTCAAAGTAGATAAAACGAGACTTGAAATATTTAATATTTTATCATCATCACCATAACATATCAGCTCCCTATGTGGAGCATATGGAATCCACAAACTGCCTCCAGGCCAAGCGATCGGCCGCCAGCTCCCGCGCATCGTCCCAATTCAGGTCCACGTCCCGCAGCTCTGACGCAAACTGCCAACGAATTGTCAACAGTGGACGACCAGGACGCCGAGAACCTGATGCCTTATAAAATAGGCAAGCATGGTTAAGGCTCTCGGGAGGCATACGTAGTATATGGCCTTGCCAGCCGAAACGCCTTTGCCGGATGACAATAGATACCAAGGGTTGCTGTGTCCGTTGCCTCACTTCTGTGTTCCTTACAAAGTCAAGCCACCGCACACCAAAAGATACCTCAGTGGATAGAAAAAATAAGTCCCACTAAGTTTTATATAGTTTTATAAGTTTTATATAATTATATTTAAAGCTTTCATTTTCCGTTAAAATCAATGTTCATATTCAACTTGACGTATTAAATTGATCCCATTTATTAAATCGAACCGGGTTGTGGTCTAGTGGTAGATTCGAGGATTCCGAATTAGAATCCCTAGGTTCGAATCCCACTCCAGCACAACCTGTTTTCCTGCTTTCTAACACAGTTATTTCCGACTATTTGAAAGCAGCCCGAAATTGAAATATTTGAGTATATCATAAGAGCTCAAATGTTTCTTTTCATTTAAAAAAAAATCATAAATAATAAAGAATTATGCATCCTGGGTCTTTGTCAAATATCTACACGTCCGTAGTTCTGACGTAAACTGCCAAGAACTCAGCAGGGCCTTTTAAAATGTGTAGGCAAGCATTTTCAAAGCACTCTGGAGATATTAACTTTAATGAAATGTTTACCTTAAAATAAAATCGTTCATCGGTAGTACAAAGTTTTACAAAATAGTACGAAATTGTTTTTGATATGCTTTTTGTGATTTCATGTTTTTTAAATTTTAAATCCTGTTTTATTATAAAGAACTATACAACATTGTTTTTTTTTTATATAGTACGTCAAAAAAAATTGTAAGAGCTCTCTAGGCGTTTGTATAGGTATATTAAATATATAAAAGAATTTTTTACATTATTTTTCTGTCAACGTGAAATATTTATTTACGTGTGATTTTCATATTAATATTTCATGTGTGATACTTTGGACTGGTACTGAAGCGTGTGACTGATCATCTTACCTTCATGTAGTAAAATGATCAAGAATCACTGCACTGGTGTACCGATGCAGTGCCCTATGCACCATTGGGTGCAGATAAGGGAGAGTAGTAGTAGTTTCTGTTTTGATTCACAAAAATTCTAAAACATTGTCGTAAACTGTAAATAATAAATAATAGTTCATTAAGTTTTATAATGTATACAAAGTGTACGTTACCGAGCCTTTATTCGTATCGCTTTACGGAAAGCTCGACTCTCTGGCTTAAAGGATTTTCTATAGATTTATTATGCCTTGAAAACCGATTTCATATTGTACAATACATCTATGAAAAACCTAACAACTTTGCATGAGGTAGACATCTTTGCACTAAAAAAAATCGTCGAAAATCTTGTTCTACGAGTTACGTATAACCCATTTAATAACCCGCAAAATAACATTTTGATTAGATATGTTCGAATACTTGCATATTATTTTTAATTAAGTCACACAAATCTGGAGTACTAACATTTTTAAAAATATTAACAGAGATGAAGAAGCTGTTTCCAAGCTCGGAATAGGTATGGATATTCAAATATTCAGGTCTGACGTCGTAAACCCTGTAAACGTTTGAATATCCATATTTCCGAGTTTGGAAATGCTTGTTCATCTCCGTTGAGGCATAAAAAAAATTTACGGGTAAAAAATATTAACAATTTGAGATTTCGATATACTCGTATTTTAAACATTATCTAAAGATACCAAAACACGCGACACAAAATACTAGCATTACTTAATTATCTTTTGCTTACCTACTGCTTGAGGATCCCAATCCAATTGAAAAAGCTTCTTATGCACTCAGGCAATCACCTTTATTCTTTACAGATAATGTAAATGATTAAGTCGCTAAAAAATATTCTCGCCTCTTCTTGCAACCATTAGCAACGCCAAATACATCCAGTTAATGGTCTTTGGCTGTCTAACTACCCGTTCTCTTAAAAAAAATACTTTCGTTGACAAATTACTTGGCAATTTTTTTTCTAGGTTATTTATTACACTTTAACTTTGCAAAGTTATCTACCAAACGCAAAGTTTACGGTTGTACAGTACTACTTTTGCGCGTATCCTAAAATACATTTTGCATAATATCTTTTATCTTATTTGTGACTTTACGGTTATTTAATTAAAAGCTTTGAATTCGAAATGGCGACCGAGTTTAAAGATAAATAAAATATTATTAAGTAATCGTGGGTTGCTAAAGTAAAAGCATATAATATTTTATGGAGAACTTAATAATAATAGGTATGAATTTTCAAATTTTGCACCACCTCGTTCGTCTCAGTGATTTTTTAATTTTGTGTCCTTAATATCCGAAAAACACTGTAACTTTTTTTTTGTTACAAGCGAACTGATCTTTTTTTTAAATTGAAAGATTTAAAATAATTACGTAAAAGAGTATTTAAAAAGGCCTTAAATATTTTGAATTGGCTTTTTAAAAAAAAAATAAATAAAAAAAAATATTTTTTTTTTATTTATTTATTTTTATTTATTTCTATATAGTGTATATGTATAATAAATAATATAAACAATAATACGTCCTACTGTGATGCCTACAGCAACTCGTCAAGAGGGGCATAAATATTACCTACTATTACTAGTATTTTCCCTTATCCGCACCCAATGGTGCATAGGGCACTGCATTGGCACATCAAGTGCAGTGTATCTTGATATTTTATATTACATGAAGGTTAGATGATCAGTCTTTCGATTCAGAACGAGTCCAAGGTATCATACATGAAATATTTATATGAAAATACGTATTCCGTGGTAACCCCTACGGGAATCGATACATCTATAAAATTTAAAGTAAAATCTAAAAAAAACACCAAACTAACCAACTAACTAACCATCACGCAATTTCCACGTAGGAATAGGCAGAGAGGATAGAACGCCATACCACTCTGTTCTGACAGACTTCCTTTGCTTCCTCTATATTCATACATCTTCTCATGCACATACGCCGATTATTCCGACTTTTCAAATGTCCACTTTCAAGTACTTTCTCGGCCTCTACATCCAGGCACACTTGCATTTAAACTTCTTTTAACCGTTCTTTCATCACTCATTCGCTCCACATGGCCAAACCATCGTAAAAGCACTTTCTTAATTTCGTCGATAATGCTTATCTCAGCCTTGCACTCTGCTCTAATTTCGACATTTGTACACCTATCATACATAGTCTTACCACACATTCGCCTGAGAGATCGTAATTCAACAGCATTCAGTCTACTTTCATCTACACACGTTATATTTTATATTTGTTTCTTAAATTATTACAACGGTGCTATTGAGTGTTAGAATATCTAATGTTTATAATCACGTCCTTTTAAAAAATATGAAAAAGATTTGTTTGTAAATTTTTAAGGTAAAAATATTTTTCTTTCTTTTAGGTTTTCCTCCAAAAGGAGTGTTTGGAATAATGAATAAAACAGGGTAGTTTGAGTGCTGATTAATGTTGTGTAATGTTGCACATTATTTTGTCACATGTGTAGTAGGACAAAGTGAAAGTATCTGACTGAAATAAAGTATGGACATTAAGGGATGGGTTAGTAAGTGGGAAATAACAGGCCACGTGTTGTCCAACGAGACGCTAGGAGCACATGGGCGATTTATTTACAACCAAAGGAATCAACTGATGCCAAATACAAAACGTGGGAAGAGGGGCAGAATATTATATTTATCCCTTTCTCTCTCCAACCCTCACTTACACACCTAAGAAGGCAACAAGGGTTTATTGATTTTCGGCGTATGGCGTGCTCTCTTTTGCTCCTGGGAAAAAACGTATGATTCTTTCTTTCTTGCTCGCACTGCTCAGACGGACAACTTCGAATTGATAGAAAAGTACCAAGCAAAGTTAACGCTTTACTAAGTGGATTTTTTCCACTATATAATCATTTTTCTAATCATTTTACTGATTTCTGATTTGGAACTTTCCGGATGAACCTTGAGACTGCGTGTAGCGCTGTCTCGTTTTCCCATCATCGCACATTAAGAATAAGAGCGACCTATCTAGAAATAAAATTTGTATAGAAATATGGAAAGTGTTGTTTTGTTATGAGACTTTCCCAGAAGATGCCGATAACACTTGATTTTTTCGAGTACGTTAGGGATATTTCGTCATGTAAGTACGCTATCCGATTGTTTTTTAAGCTAGGTCTTTTTCAAGTTCTGATAATTGGCCGATATGGATATCAAATACTAGGTGAAATGGGGGATGTTGTGATACATCAAGTGGCCACTTAACCCAGCAAATGACAGGTCATAAGCCCTGTAAACGCCCAGATATCCCTTCAAAACTTCTCGTCTCTGTTGAGATGTCAAATTGTAGGTCTTTTTCGTTCTAAAAGTACTAAATCACAAATTTTTTTTGGTTAGGTCATTTTTGCTGTAAAAGTAGTCAATTCGTTAAAAAAATTTTGAAGATACGTCATTCTCGCCCTAAGGCTGCGACACACGCACTGTCTCTTTTCCTCGTACAGAGCACCCCGGAAATATTTAACCCGTTTTATCGGTCTGTACGGATGAACGGAGTTCAGGGGTGAGTCTTACGAAACTTGTTGCTCCTACTGCTCGGCCAAGAATGCCGGAAATGAGCTTCGGATGACCTATAAATCGTGTAATTAAAATACGCTAATCGATACAACCCCCGATTTTTAATTTCGCTTGTTATTTTAGCGCCAAAGGCAGATTAACTCAACCGACAGAGTTCAGAGAAAAGAATTTCTGAAAAGATTAAATATAAACAATATAATCAATGAATTTTTCAGAAATGGTTTCATACGTAGATGAAAAAATATATTTAAAAAATTTTTAAATTTTCAAAATTTTTTAAATTTTAATAATTATTTTTTGTTTTCAGAGCATACGCTACGCATTATCCCCTAATATTTTTTGTTATGATTCTGTCTTTAAAAATCAACTCGTGAAACAAAATTAATTTGGATATAATTTAATAATTTAAATGTTTTGTAAAGTTATACTAGTTATAAACTATCATTCTTTCGGATGCGCCCAGCAGAGCTGAGGGATGCCAGACTTAAAGAGATAAGAATAAAGAAAATTGTAATATTTTATAATTTCATAAAATGCCAAAAATGATTTTTTAGATGATTTCGCTTCACTGCGAAAGAAAATACTCTTCCCATTTGGCATTTCTAAAATCTACTACTTACTTTCCCTTACTGCACCCAATGGTGCATTGGGCATTATTTTGGTATATCAAGTGCAGTAAATCGTCATAATTTATTACATGAAGGAAATATGATCAGTATTAGGTACTCTTTACAGTCAGTCCACGTTTGAAAATAGTTGAGTGAAAACATACACATGCAAAAATCATATGAACACCGTCCGGAATCAAATCCGCGACTGCATGCATGGTAGCCCAACGCGCTCTCCACTACACCAAGAGGTTGATAAGAATTCACCATCTGAATAGCGCAATAAATTATTATTAATTAAGATAGATAGCCTAGTTTAATTACACCGCAGAACTTTAATCAATGTATTGGTTTAGGAACTACGTTAACGATTATTAAGCTGTATTGATAAACCGACTGTAACGCTCTGTTAACTATTATTTATCTCTAGTTAGGTACCGTATTAACGACAACTCGAAACCTTACAAATAAACTTAATACGTATTGAGGGTTGTCACAGAATAAACATTCATTTAATTTAATTTTAATTTTATTTAAACTAACTAACCATCACGCCATTTTCTCCGAAGGGGTAGGCAGAGAGGATAGAACGCCACACCACTCTGTCCTGGCATACTTTCTCTTGCTTCCTCCACATTCATAGATCTTCTCATGCACCCACGTCGATTATTCCGACTTCTTACATACCCACTTTCAAGCACTTGTTTTACTTGATCATGCCACGTCGTTCTCGGCCTTCCTCGACTTCTACATCCAGGCACATTATTATTACACATTATTTTATTTAAGTACACAAAAGTACTTAGACTCAAATATTTCAATTCTAGTAAAGCCGAGAAAAATTGCGCCTCCGGAATTCCTGTGCGTGCATGAGAAGATGTATGAAATGTGGAGGAAGCAAGAGAAGTATGCCAGGACAGAGTTGTGTGGCGTTCTTTCCTCTCTGCCTAACCCTTCGGAGAAATGGCGTGATGGTTAGTTAGTTGGTTAGTTAGTAATTTCCTGTAAAAAAAATAATTGTAAGACAAGCGTGTGTTGCCATTATAAAAATTGTAGTGTAAAACATAGAATATACGTTTGACTACAGTTATAAGAAAAATAGAGGAGTTTGGTTAAAAAATTAAATAAATATGATTTTTTCTTCGCGTACTTGAGGATTGCGAAAAAGTTAATATCCGATTTTACATTCAATTATTGAATACTTTATTCAGTTTTAAAAGTTAATCGTTTTTTAGTTGTTTTTTTTGGGATGGGATATATTTATACTATAGCCATACAAACAAGGTCAAAATAAAAGTTAAATATGTATTTGTAAATATATAAATCGTTGTAAGATGTAAAAATGTTACACACATTTAAAATCACATTACTGGAGCTAACAAATTTTGAAAGACCGGCAAAAGAACCTGTAATACAAACGTGCCTGGGTATAGAAATCGAAGAAGCCCGAGAAAAACATTGCATGATGAAGTAAAACGACTCAAGAGTGGTTATACTGATTATGTAGAAAGTCGGGATGGAGTAATCTGCGTGCGTGCATGAGGTGTATGAATGTGGGAAAAAAAGAGACAAGTGTCCCGGGACAGAGTGGTCTGGCGTTCTATTGCATCTAGCTATCCTTTAGGGAATATGGCGTGATGTTTGAATACATGGTTTGATTGTTTTCTTTAACCTCTTCAAGCCCAAGAGACCGTTTTTTTATTTCAAACGGTGATTAGGCGGAAATAACAATCTCACCGCGTGTAATAGGTTAAACGCTTGGCTAGTACCTAAACTGGGTTCGGTAGACCATTAACAACACAAATACAGGTTTATTTGATTTCTACCGTTTATAGTTAAGCTTCGGTCATTCTTTCAATCTTGATAACAAATTTAGCTTGTTCTTTCAGCTCAGAGCTTTGGGTCATAGGACGCAAAAAGGTCAATTTATTTCAACCCCTTGTTTTGATTTTTACAGAACACTTGAACTCTTTTTGTGAACTGTGACCCGCTGTCGATTTGCACTCTTTTACTATGTATCTTATCGCGTATCGCAACACCTTAAACTATCGATCCAATTTAGTTTTCAACAGGTGTTCGTTATTTGGTATAAATATAGGGATTGGAGGCACCTTGTCAAAAGGAAGTGGTACCTACATATTATATACCTATACGTCAATATGTTCTAATTTCAAAACTACTGTTTTATGTGCAAATAATAGAAATATTTGAAAGATTCAGAGAGTGCTGTTGTAAAAAGCTATTACTATTCTGATGTCAAAACTTCAGGAAAATAAATAATACAGAAATAACAATAATAAAAAATAAACAATTAAGTGTCTTTTAGGTGTAGGGATGTTTGAGCGAGGGTGTGTGGGTGTGTGTGTCAGGGTGAATGGGCGTGTGAGGTGTGTGTGTGATGTCTGGATATGGCAATTGCATACATTATTTTCTCCTGCACAACAACAATAATAAATACATTAAACAAAAACGTGTGTTCAGTTTTGGTTGAGCATCAGCTTTATTTTCTTTTTAAAAAAAAATGAATAAAGGGACATATTGAATAAATCAATTTCCGAAAAAAAAATGAATTATAATTTGGAACAGTACGATACAGAACGAATTTTGTGAATAATTACTTACAACAAACTGGTAATCGAAACAAATATTTATTACGTGTTACTCGGTTGGGTATGTTAAATTTTATATTCGATACAATTTCTATTGAGTCAACTTTATTGTTTAACAGCTTGTATAAGTAAGTAATATCGAATATGGTGCGTCTATTTTCTAATTTTTGAGTCTATAAGTTGTGTGTTTTGACTATATCTAGAATTAGACTTATAGCAAAGATATTTAATAAATTTACGTTGAATATTTTCTATGTTTCTGCTACTAATACTGTTTTCCCTTATCCACATCCAATAGTGCATGAGGCTATATATTGCTAATTGCTACACCAAACGAAACGATTGATCATTTGGTTTCTCTGTTAATCTGTATTTTGAAATATTACAGATAGGTTTAACATTCTTATATAGTACATGATAACTCTGATTCTGTAAGGCGTGTAAGGCATAAAAGTTCCATAATTTTTATACAATATTTATTTTAATATCCTTAAAACACTGATCATTGAAAGAAATAGTATTTAAGCACCAGAATCTTCACCAAAGTCATCGATTTTGTCGTAAAGAGGAACGCATATAAATATGTACGAACGCCCTTGCAAAATACAGGCAGCGTGAGTGAAAAATGCAAATGTCCCATCTCCCTATTACGTATTTATTTAAAATTTTACGGGACGCCATGAAGAGAACTGTTTGCCACGAAAGATAAACAAAATAAGTCAGTGAGTTAAATATAACGCTTTTTTATAAGTGTTACTTGCATTTATTCTATAAAATGAAGAATATACAGAACAACGGGTATCGGAAGTACAGTCCTCCCATCGCATCGACTGGTGATAGAAACTGACACAGAGAGAACTTTGGTCAGTCAATAGAAGAACGTATTATTAATTACTTAATCCATAGTAATGTATTTTCAATATTTTTTATAATGAAAGCAAGTAATACTATCATAATAAAAAAGTTTTTTATAATAAAACTTCATTATGAAGTGAAACAAAAAGAATGCCAATTCAACTAATGAGAAAAAGATAGATGAAACTGCATTCTTAATCGTGTTACCAATGTTTGTTGTAATTACACCATTATGTATATAATTAATTTGTTAATTTTTAATTATATTTCGGGTTTTTGGGTCACAGGGGCCTGTCTAAAGAAGTTCATTTTTTAGAGTTATGCAGGTATAAATTACGCATTTTATTTTCATATAGTATTTAAAATGTAAAAATAATTCTTTCGTATTGCAAATAATTTTGAGATCCTCAAATATTTTAAAAGATGATTTGATGAAAAGTCTTAACAATTCCGATAATTGAAAATTTACATATTTCGTCAGGGGTCCTTTTGCGATTGATTGCTCTTATGGCTTCATAAACAGTACTAATTCCTTTCGTGGATATGAACCAGGAGTTTCTTCCACGACTTAAAATTACATAATTAAATAGAAAACCTTCGAATATGATAGGTGGGCATATTTTTTATTTCTTAGTGTACCTAGATCGTAAGAGGGGATGAATATCAAAGCTTTAAAAAGTCATTCATTCGATGTATGTATGATAAAATTGCGTATGGAAAACGTCAAAAGCATAATTTTACTTACCTTCAAATTAATCTGCATTCATATTAAACAACGCCATAAAATCTTCCAGAATAAACGAATTAATTTTGTTGTATAATTGTAAAACCATGAATTTCACTCGAAACACACGATAAATACCTACATAAATTTTGGATAAATAGCGCACTTTATACGGAACAGAAAAATGTATAGTTTCAAATTGTTCCGTTTATACGGGTTTGCTTTATAGCAAAAAAAAATTTGGAATATTGGATGGTCGGCGTGACGTTTGGCTGGCCTGACAGTTAATGTTTTTATGTACATTTTAAAGTAGATATAGATATATTGAACGCTTTTAAAACGTAAAAAACATATTTACATTATTAGCAATATTAACAATTTTTTGTGTACAAACATACGATAATAACTAACGATCGTGCTTAAAAAATGAACATATTTAGCGTGTCTTTTGACAGACTGTACAATTTTCTGAGAAAGAAACTATACAGTTTTCGGTCCCGTAAAACACACGCATTAAGCTTATTCTATAAGATTTCGTTTCGTCAATAGTTTCAAATTCAAACTTCACATAATATTTATGTGAATAAATTATATAATTCAAATAAACTCGTCCTTACAATGTGTTGTACACAATAGCTTTTGTTACTTTGTAGATGTGATGCGTGTTACAAAAAACAATCATGTTACAAATTCAACAAAAAAGTCATAAAACACAAAGGGAAAAAATAAGAGACTTACCAAATAACCAAAGATAAATTGTAAATGGTTACATGTTGTATCTTGTACTCACCTGAAACAAAAAAAAATATTTATTTTAAGAAAATTGTATTTTGCAGTGAAAAAAGACAACTATATCAGAATCTATATATTCCACTATCTATGTGTGACAAAGTTAGGTAATCATTCTGTTTCCCTCTAATAAGTTGAGATTTAGTCAAAATTGACTCCACCACAACTTGTTGCCGGCAGTTATTTACGATTATTTAAAAAAAAAAACTGACTCAAAATGGAAATATTTTAAAAATATTTTGTAAAGTTTTTATCCCTTCACAAAAAATTGCTGGAAAAATTATAAAATATTTATGTTTAAAAAATTTCAAATACAGATGAGCAGAGTTTTTTCTAGTTTCGTGTAGAATACTTTTTTTGCGATCCATAGAATCTTATTAACAAAATAACATTTAAAAATATATATTCACGTGTATTACAGATCATACAATAAAGATAAATAAGAAAAATCACAAAGTAAAACCCTAGCAATATTGAAGTATTAAATCAAGATATGAAACTACTAGAAACGGTACTGAAATTTCAGTTTTCTCAATTAATTAGTACTTTTAGCGTGGGAAAACAAATGTTTGTAGAGGTATGTAAACCTACATAGATATGGGTTGGTAAGTTTGACTTTACAAGGGGCTGAAGTTCAAAGGAACTTTTCCCAAGGATGAGAGATTCCTTTGATAGCCCCGAGCTGTCAAATAACTTGAAATTAAAACGGTATTTTAAGTTACGAACAACAAGACTTTAAAAAAAAGTAATATGATACTGAAATGTAAAATGAATTAATAAGAATGGTTGCCTGAGGAAAAATGTACCTTTGAATTGTCTTGAGCACAACAACTTACATATCAGAATATATAACGTTTACAAACATTTCGTAAAATCTGGCATAAAAATATCTAACACATTTTTAAAAATTATTAGAGATGCATCGGACATTTTACTTTAACAAATACAAATGATTGTACAATCGATAAATTTAAAAACTGTATTCTACTTTTATAGAAGATTAAAAGAAATGAAATACATTTATTTTTAGTAAATTAATAATTAAAATTAATCGTAATCAATTTTACAATTTGACATCTCAACAGAGACCAGAAGTTTTGAAGGGAATATGGATATCTAGGCGTTTACAGGGCTTATGACCTGTCATTGGCTGGGTTAAGGGCCAGTTTTTGTCTACAAGTATTTGGACACACTCAAAATGTTGTTTATAATCAATTTTTTATTATTCTGTTTAAAAACCTTTTTTTTAATAAAAAAAGAAACATTTGAGTTCTTATGATAATACTAAAATATGTCGATTTTTAAGCTGATTTTAAACAGTCAGACATAACTGTGCCAGAAAGCAGGAAGCAAGTTGTGCTGGAGTGGGATTCGAACCTAGAGATGAAACAATTTAAAACATAACATTTTCAGATTTATGGGAACAGGCTACTTTTTTCTGTTAGACAAATGACATCAAAGTATTCGGCAAATACGAATATTAGGCTATTGAGAGCTTTTCTAATATTTTGAAGTTTGCAAACCTAAAATATATAAACTTGAAGAAAACATTTTTTTTTGTATTTTTTTAACATAAATTTTCGACCCAAGATTGCTTCATAATACGCATTTAAACAAGGCCTAAAGTAAAATTGTTATTTTCTGTGCGTTTTCGAATTCTCAGAAATAATTTTTGAATATGAACGCGGTTACTTTTTTTTACCTATCCGCCGCAAGGAAATAAAACAAAATAACATCAACAATTACATTGTTATAATAATAAGTCAAAGGAGGTTTTTCGTCTTCTACATCGAATTTACTTAACTCAATAAAAAATTTTGAGAAAAAAGTAGTAAGTACACAAATTACGAATATTTTTAAACAACATTATTAGGCACGTTTCATGTATCTGTCGAAAAGATTGCCTTTGGCAAATTTAAATACTTAATAAGATTCTGTCTAAAGCACATTGTTAAAGCAGAAAAAATAATACTGTGGGAAGAACAATCAAATAATAAATGAGATATGTCTTTTTTTTGCTGCCTGAAAATAATGAATATATTTTTTTCTTAATTAATAAATATTTTAATTGGCATTTACTTTGTACTGGGATAATGAATTAATAAAAAAAAAGGGCATTTGTGTAACTGGTGATTTTAATGTAAAAATTTGTAATGTGTCTACCAGTCGATGGTAGTATTGTAATCCTGAAACCCGTGGAAGTATGTAAATATAATTTTTTTATATATAATATAAAAACACCAGCAGCAATAGCACTTTATTTAAATTTTTATCATAATTTTTCAAATTTATTTGAAAATTTCAGATTGAGACCAGCGGTGCGATTCTCTAAGGTTTTAGACACTTCTGCGCATACGAATTCAGTACAAAATCGTATGCGCAGTAGTTTAAAAACACTTACAGAATCGAAGCGCAGCAGCGCCTTTATCTTTTCTATTACTACTTTCCCTATCCGCTCCCGATGGTACATAGGGCACTGCTTTGGTACATCAAGTGCAGAGTCTCTTGATCATTTTATTACGTGAAGGTAGAATGATCAGTCCTACGCTTCAGTACCAGTCCAAGCTATCATCACACACGAAATATTAATGTGAAAATCACATGTAAATAAATATTTCATATCGCATCGCATTGCGGTCCTATGATTGCACAGGAATAGATTACACAAATCGTCTTCAATCCTTCCAGTCCTGAGCCATCTTGATTTCTGTTTTTTTTTTTTTATATTTTTTTTTAATTGTATTTATTTAGAACTATGTAATTTTACATAAACTAATATTATTACATTACACTTAATTTATTTTTTTCCTAACACATATATTTTTTACACTTAGCCCTAAATAACTTTAAATTTTGTTCATTTTTTATTTCTTCTGGCATCTCCTCATACATTTTAATGCCCTTGTACATGAGACAATTCTGTGACATAGTTTTTCTTTTCTTTTCTTATCTTATATTTTTTTACCCTCTTGTTGCATATTTATGAAAAAAGTCATCGTTTTTAATTTGTTTTGCAAATATCTTGGAATTATCCCTTTAGCAATTTTGGTAATTTCATTAGCAACATTATATTTAATTATTTTGTCTACTGACATAGTATTCAAGAGTTTAATCATTTTTTTAATGTTTGTTCTTCTCCTGCACTTCGTTTGATGAGGACCCGCTCGCTCGCTTTTCCTCAACAAAACTTATCTCGAGAAACTTAATTTTTAGGAAGATGCGCCGTTAATAGGACAAAACTACCTTTTGGTAAATTGAGCCTGACCAATATAATCTCATCGCCGTTGAGATTATATTGGTCATTTAGAGGTCCGGAAGATAAAGACGATGATCTTCTTGAGTTTATTAATATATTTTAATAAAATATAAAAGAGAAATAAATTAATCATTAGAATGAACGAATGAACGTGTGTATCATGTGAACGGGAGTATTTCCTTCATCTAACTGTGGAATATAAATTCCGTTAGAAATAAATTTTAATAAAGTAATATTACTCCATTTCCTTGACTTTTCAATTTTCCACATATCTCCATGCTTTATAATCTTCAGTACATTTAATAAGTTATGAGTTTAGACGTGCATGAAACAGAATAAGTGTTATGAAATATTTTTAAATAATACGTATTTAACAGGACCTACTTCTTATTATTTGGATACTGGTGCAGAATGCATTACTTTTTAATGTATTTGAAGATGATTAATAAAAAGGATAGTTTGCCACACCACTTTGTCACATTTACACCTTTTCATGCACGAACGCCGATTATTGAGACTTTTCATCTAATATATAGTTTTTTATTTTATTTTTATGTTTGCAAAAGAATACCTTGTTAAAGTAAAACAGAATATTGTAAATTAATTATTAATGTGCATCAAAAAATTATTCAGTAGAAGGGGGCGATCCATACAATTTTTTTTAAAATTTCATAACACCACTTATTATCAAATTTCACCGTCTTAAGACTCCAGACTCCGTTCGATCCTCTCTGCCTACCCCTACGGGGAAATGGCGTGATGGTTAGTTTGTAAGTTAGTTAGTTAGGACTCCAGCACATGGACCAATACATTCACACTTTGAAGCGCGTGACATAGATGTCTAGTGATGACGTAGATGTCTAGAGATGACGCATGAGTGATGTAGTGGGTTACTAGCTGTCAATAAGCAATACTAGGCACGGTAGTAGTATTTTTCAAGTAGGGAATATCACTTCTCTGAAAGTTTTTTTCTAAGGTTATGTATCATATTAAGCAGAATTTAAAAAAAAAAAAAAAAAAAATAATTTTAATTTTTATTGATAATGCTTATCTATCCTTTCTACTCTTATTTCGACAATAGTTTTACCATACATTGCTAACCCAATAATTAAAAAAAAATATTTTTTTTATTTAATTTTTTTTTTTTGAAAATAATCAAATTAGACAAAAGAACACAACAGGATACCGACTGAATCAGTAGCAATCCATAAAGATAATCCTGCCCCGACTCACTAAAAAATCCATGCCGAGTCAGGGAATTTCAGTGTAGCATTATACATTTATACATACTACAATATTTACATAATTAATTTAAAAGAAACAATTAAGTTAGGTATTCACAAAATTTTGAAATCGCATAGCTCTATTTTTGCAGGCATTTAAACCAAAACGCTTTATTTTATAAAACCGCTACATTACAGCATGTTGATAAAAATGCCAAACATTGTTTTCCTGACCTTTAAAGTTTAGTTATAGATAAAAAACGTTAACCATCTAACACATCTGCCGTCCAAAAGCGGTGATCCAATTAACGCCCAAAATGGCGATAAAAAGAGGAAAACATTTTTCCTCCCTTTGGAGCGCGATGGAGCCCCTATCCTAGATTTCGCAATTAAATTTTTCTTCCGTCGCGTTGCCGTTCTAAAGCGTTGGAAAGTTTTGACAGCAAAGCTCGACAAAGTGAGAATCGTTAAAATAGTACAACATTGATTCACGGGCGTACTTGGATCCTTTATTTATAATATACACCATTTTCTTGTTAAGCCGACAATATATTATTGATAATGTTACAATAAATTCCTACTACTAAATATTACCTACTATTACTACTATTCTCCCTTATACACTCCAAATGGTGCATAGGGCACTGAACTGGTGAACGTGATAATCACATTCAAATAAATGTTTCATATTCATCCCCGTCGGGAATATAACCCGTGACCTTATGCATGGTAGCACAACGGGCTTCTGCTACACAACGAGGACCAAGATCCGGTGCACAAAAAACATTTTTAAATAAACACCTTGCAGGGTGGTATTCGCTTGTACAGCGCGGGTATAAACTGTGCAACTTACAATACAATCAAAAGAAAAGTATTTACCAAACTTTTTGTATTTCATTTTATTACAATAGGACTATTGAATCATTTGAGTGTTTAGCTCAGTAATGAATTAATGCCTCTTACGCATGTTTCATTTCGATTTAAATTTATGTAGGTCATATAATTTAGTTTGAGGGGTTTGTGTAATATAAACTAATCAGAACAAGGGTAAATGTAAACATTTAGGGTAAACACAAAACATGACGTATTGTTTCGTTTGTATGCAATTTGTATTCCATTCAAAGTTTTAAACAAAGGAGTTGCAAAACAAGCACAACAAAAAAACGTTAGTAAAAATTTAGTTTCACGTTTAGGTGCGGTTTTTGAGTCTAGAGATAGCCAGATTGAATCTCTACTCCACCACTACTTGATTCCTATTTGCATGCACAAGCCGCTTAAACATCGTTGACAAAATTTACACAAGATTGTATTACACGCGATAATTTTTTTAACGAAAAATTAGAATTAAGATTAGAACTTTAAATGATTGTACCTTTCATTTACAGAAAATTATGGTCAACAAGCCCATTGTTCTAGTTAATATTGACTTTATTATGCTTTTTTCTTACATCATATAGTATATCATGAAAAATCACCCTGCGAGGTTTTGCGGTGTCAACGTGAAACACCGTGTATATACCAGTAAACATAACCTATAATAGGAGTCATACACATTCTGGGGTGGGTAAACTAAACATATTTTCATTTTCATTCATTATACCATATCCGCTCCCTATGTGGAGCATATGGAATCAACAAACTGCCTCCAGGCCAAGCGATCGGCCGCCAGCTCCTGCGCGTCTTCCCAAGTCAAGTCCACGTCCCGCAGCTCTGACGCAAACAGCCGACGAATTGTCAACAGTGGACGACCGGGACGCCGAGAACCTGATGCCTTGTAAAATAGGCAAGCATGGTTAAGGCTCTCGGGAGGCATACGTAGTATATGGCCTAGCCAGCCGAAACGCCTTCGCCGGATGACAGTAGATACCAAGGGTTGCTGTGTCCGTTGCCTCACCTCCTTTTAGGTGTGCGGTGGTTTGACTTTGTAAGGAAACTAAACATATACGACAGCGTAACTGCTTAGTTAAGAGCATACCAAACCACGTGACTCGCAGCCGCTTTCCATACAAACGTGTTCTTTGATTTTTTTTTTTTTTCCTGGAATTTGAAATTGTAGCCATGTTTTTGGACACGTTTTAAATATCAAATAAATGCGTGTTTGCATCGTCTTATTTATTTGATAATTTTTTTCTTAAAGGAGATAAATAAATTATTAAAAAAATAACGCACCTGGTCGATATCTAAAAAGTGGGTAAAAATCATTGCTCTAATGTTAAATTCCAGGGAGAAAATCGAGGAATACGTTTGTATAGGAAAGCGGTCGCGAGCCACGTGGGGTGGTATGCTCGTAAACAAAAACTGGAAAAAACTTATATCTCTAAATGGGCAGAATTTCAGGATGTCCCTTTTATCAAGACGAGGCGGTATGGTGAAATAAATAAAATCCCCTGGAATTTTCCTTCTCAAGTGCGCCCATGGTCCGATTCACCCCACCCAACCCTTCTGTCCAATAATATAGGAATTCCTCCTCGCCCTGTCCACACATTGCGAGAGGAAAAATGGCCGGGGGCTTGGTGGCCTACAATGAGACGACCCATTCACAACTGAGATGACAAATGCTGGTCATGTATTATGGCCGAAGGAGGAAGCGAAATTAAGAAACGGAAGATCGAAATCTTTAGGTAAGAATTGAAAAGACATGTGATGGAGTTTATTTTCTTTAGTAAATGCCTTTATTAAGCGTCCTTAATTACTAACATTTCAATGTAAATAATATACATCATTATTATGTCCTTAACTGTTATTTAAAATATCGCTAGGATGCGTCTATTATAGTAAGTAGCGCCTAAAATATGAAAATTGACAAAGCCACTTCTCTGGTTCTGCGCATCTATAATATACACAGTACGACCCTAATTGTGCGCTTAGGAGACAAGTGCTTTTAAAGCATCCGTCGGCGACCAATCCGTTTTTATAAACTCCGTTTATAAATATTTGTATAAATGGAATCTTTTAAATTTTTATTTTTCACAGATAAATTTCAAATATTCATTCCTATTCACACAAAAAATATGCATTTAAAAAATATAGTATTCTTCCCTATTGGCAGATATGAATATCGAATTAAATACTAGACGGAATAGGGAATGTTGAGATACATCAAGTGTCTACATAACCTAGCCAATGGAACGTCAAAAGCCCTGTAAACTCCTTATTATCCATATTTCCTTCCAAACATCGGATCTCTGTTGAGATGTACCTAATTTGTAAATTAATAAATAGTTTTTCAATTATATAAGCCTAAAGTTGTTCGCGTCATGATGTGTAGCGGTTACCACGTTAGCGGTTAGCATGAAGTCGCAGGATCGATCCATTCCCGTAGACGGTCAACATGAAATATTAATTTATTAATATATTTATTTATGGAGTAACAAAACTCGTAGAATAACCCAAAAACTGGCGAATCAACATCATATTTGAAGTCGAATGTGTAATATGACTTTTTAATCTAAGTTTGAAAAAAAAAACATTTTTTCTTCTCATAAAAGCTTACATTAGTACCTCAGTTGTATAAATTCTTATAAAAATGCTGTCTTTTTATTTTTTTATATTTCCAGATACCAATAATAATTTTACTTAATAAATTAATGATAACAATTTGCAAAAAATTATCATAAAAAATGGGTTAAAACAATTCAATTAATTCTAGAAAATGAGTTCATAGAGTTTTGTCATGTATTAATATTTATTTTTGATACCTCGACTGGAACTGAAGCGTAAGACTGATTATTTTACCTTAAAACTGCACTTTCTGTACCAAGTAGTACATATTAAACTGAATACTGGGTTCAGCTACCAACGAAACATATTCTTTTGTTTGCTGGTATGAAAGTTTCCAGTACACTGGAATTACGTCCATAAACCTTTTCTTCGCAGCTGGAAATACAAACTTTGTGTATCTTCTCAAACACAAATTTAATGCCTTAGGCGCAAGTCATGCAAGACAACCCAAGTAAAACTCATCCTTTATGAATCTGGATTAATCTTAGTATTTTGTGATAGCACTTAACGTTACCAAAATAATTGGGAAAAAATGTTAAAGGTAAATAGGGTTTTTTGTGATTAGTTACTGGCTCTGAAGTGTTAGACCGACCGTTTTGTCTTCATATAAAAAATCATCAAGATACACTGTATTTGTAGTGGGTATAACTAGATGAAGATTAGGAAATGTAATAGTAGTAGTAATAATTTAAATCTAATCTTTGAATCTAATCTATCAATGAGATACCAAAATAAGATTAAAATTCCAAATTTTATACAAAACATTTCGAAAATAGTTTCTTATATAAGGGAATCGTGTATTTTAATGGATTGCCCAATGAACTAAAAAAACACATTTATTTCAAACAACCATAATCAATATCTTTTGCTTACAGAATTGTTTATTTTGCATAAATATCTAGTACCTAGATTTATTTTTAAATTTACCTTACTATGATAACTACTAATATTATGTATTTTTAGCGTAACCTCCCTCACCAAGCACAAGAGCTTGTCTTTTTATTGGTGAGGTATAGCGTTATGGTTATATTGTATAATTATTGTAATATTAAGCTTTGTAAATTCGTTAAGGAATTAAATAAAATAAATATTAAATAAAAAATAAAAATAATAATAATATGAATGGTTTTGTATATCTAATATTATAATTTAATACATTATTTCGTATGGAGATGGTAGCACCATTATTAAAAATTATTAGGGAATTTGTGTATCAAAAATGTTCATTTTTGTAAAGTTTTCAATATTTTACAAGCTTAGCATACTACATTAGCCGCATTAAAAAACATGTTTCATTTAGATACACCAAATGAATCTTAGAGAGACATCTGTGATTGAAGTTATAAAGATCAAACTTAAAATGAACGCTCGGGGAATGAAAATGGTTTGAATCCGTGATAAATTTTCCTAGGTTTCCAAGGACAAAGAAAAGTATGGCGTTAGTTTTAAATAAATAAATTCGATTTATTTGAAATTCGAATGGAACATTTTAAGTTTATGATTTACATAGAATCTGTCTTATCACATAGATATATAAGTAACTCAGCTAAATTCAATAGTCTTATAATCACTGCAATAACATTATAAGGAAGTGAATTTATGTAAAGATTAATAAAGAAATTGTTAGTATTACGGTTTATAATCTTATATGGCCGGATGTGGATTGCAATACCTTCCCAATCAAGCTGGAATAAAGTGCTTATTATTATTTTATTATAACGCACGCTACATACCTTACGTCTTGGAGTTGTGACCAGAGGTCTTGTATCTCTCAACAGTCTAGACAGTCGCTGGGTGCGTTGGGCCGCCGTCATAGCGGCAGTATTCTTGGTAACAGAAACAGGACTCCTAACCACAGGAGCCGAGTCCTTCACCAAAGTAGGTTCAACGACCGGACCAATCACCGGAGACAGAGGAGGCGAGCTGACTGGAGAAATCACCAAAGGACTATTGGGAGAATTCCTCCAAGTCACGGTGGAAAGAGGAACTGTCTTTGCTACAAGAGTCTCACTTCTAACTGACCAAGAACTGCCACCAAACTTTTTGAGATTCATTAAATCTCCAATGCTGCCTTGGTTGTTGCCTAGTCTTGCAACGCTGTTGAAATTCCTGGCCATAGCAGGGCTATGAGGAACTGACCCATAGCCTTTGATTGCTGTGGAAGACTGCGCTGCAGATAACCCACTTTGGTTTGTAGAAGACCTGATCAGATCTGGCATTGCTCCATTGTTTTGGAATTTATCAAGCTCTGACATGCTGGATCCTCTTCTCATCCTCATTCTCTGCCCTGCTGGTGGACTATCGTAGTCTGATTCAGCTTCTGCAGACTTCTTTCTTGGCAGTTTTTTTGAGGCCATGCACACTCCGCTGAGGTAGTGCCGTGCTTTTCGGCTCTCTGCTCGTGACATTGTGGACGATTTTACGGCGAAAAGGCCGGCTTTTAGAGGAAATAGTAGGGCCCACTCAGTTGTCCGTCCTGCGTCATCCATTTTGATTTATAATAAATACACAATTTAAGATTTGGCGGGATTTACAAAAAATAATATGGTTTAAAATAGGTAATGTCTACAAATTAAAATTATTCATGCTAAAAAACATAACAAAAAATAAGATGAAATATCGGGTTATAGTCCCGCGTTATTTGCTACAGATACATATAATGCAAGCTTTAAATTTTCTTGAAATTGACCGAAGTCGAGTGTGTATAGTCACTTGATGCAACATACTATATGCGACGGTACCCATACTTCTATTATCAACTTTCCGAAGTACTTCAGTGAAAAATTTCGCGAGGTTGAAGAGATATTTTAATTCCCGCAGTCTATCAAAGTTATTCACCCTTATTATTTGTTACAAAACCATTTTTAAATTTAATTTAATATCTATTTTTACATGACCAATCGAAGAAACAAAAATGTTTATCTCTGCAAATTCATATTTGTGGATTTTTTATGTAAATGATTAGGTTTATAAATACTATCTGCCCACATCGTTTAATAATGTTAAGGTCAACATTGTGTGTATAAGTCACACACATTAGCCTACTTCGATAGTGTATCGATTGGGGGCACACCAGCTTCCGGATTGAAAACCGGAAATGTGTTTATTTCTGGTTAATTGTCGCTAATCGACAGAAGATTTATAAAAATACGTAATTTGGGTATAATTTTGATTCTACACGGATCAACATTTTTAAAAAACCTGAGGAAAATTTTTTTTTGACGGGAACTCAAAATACCTCGCAAAATAGGCAAGCACGGTTAAGGATCTCGGGAGGCATACTATTTCTACCACTTTCCATTATCAGCACTCAATGGTGCATAGGGCACTGCATTGGTACACCAAGTGCATTGTATCTTGATCATTTTAATACATGAAGGTAAGATGATCAGTCTTACTCTTCAGAACCTGTATAAATATACCAGGAGGCAAACGTAGTCGTATACATTATATGTATTAAAAAAAATGGATATGGCCCAGCCTGCCGAAACGCCTTTTCAACTTTTTTTCATAGAAAATGCGATTACGGTGTTTGGATTACACAGAAGTTTTGTCTGATTTATCTTTTTTTTTTTAAATAAATTTAAAATTAAAAGTTATTTCGAAAAACTCATTGCGCTTATACATGGTGAGATGATGAAAAGGTGGTCGTCGTAAAAGGGCTTATTTTTCTTGAAATATTATGTCTCTCACGTTTTTCTCAAGGGAGACAGACGGCCGGTGGCAGCCGTTTTTGTAAGCTAAATGATAAATGATGCCCCAAATTACCTGCCACCGTGCATTCCGATCCCGAGTATTTTTCGACCGAATGTTCTCCCATTACACCTAATAAGCAACGTTTATACTATATTCTTATTCTAGACGGGGGTCATGGCATTGAGCTCCTGACGTAACTGCGATCTGTGAGGATCTGTTGTGATGATTCCCCTTAAGTAAAGTTTGTCCTCATCCTCCTAGCCTAGAGCCTTGAGGAAGGTGAGGACTAGCACATCCAATGTTTTTGAAAAACGTTTATTATATTATACTATATACAACTATTACTACTACTTCTCAATCGTGCATAGGGTACGGCATTGGTACACCAAGTGCAGTAAATCTTGATAATTTGTAACATGAAGGCAAGGTGATCAGTCTTACGCTTCAGCGCCAGTCCGAGGTAACACATATGAAATATTTTTATGTGAAAATTACATTCGAATAAACTTTTCATATTGACATCCATCGGGAATCGAACCCGCGACCTCATGTATGGTAGCGCTACCGTTACATCACGAGGTGGACGATAGCGAAACTAACTAAACTATACTATTATTTTATGTTTATTTTTATTTTTTAAGAAGAAAAATGAAAAAGCTGCGACGAAGGGGTTTTTATAAAAATAAAATGTCGATTTGATTACATAGTGAAAAACACAATTATCGATCGATGGAAAAAAATGAACATCGCGTGTCGTGGTTAGCGCGTTAGGCTAACATACATATGGTCACGGGCTCGATTCCCGACGAGATCAAGATGAAATATGTTTTCAATCTGGTCTTTCAGATCTTAAAAAATATATTTCAATCTGGTTTTTCAAATCTTAAAATCGCGGTTTAGTTTGTTGAAAAAATAGGTAGTGTTGTGCTGAACTGATAAATGACTCAATAGTCTTTAAAACAATCTAGGGAAAGGGTGGGGCTTTCATTGGTTTTTCAGATAATAATAGGTTATACCTTGGACCGGCGCTAAAGCGTAAGACTGATTATTTGACTCATGTAAGTCTAGAATAACTGAACTTGGTGTTGCAAAAAATTTTGAAAATTGTCGAAAAACAAACTCAAATATGGAAGCTTCTGTACAAATTCAATATATATAGTAGTTTTAAAAAATTGTCATATATGGTTGTCAGATTATGGGCGAAATGTTGTAGTACATCAAATGGCCGCTAAACCCAGACAATGACAGGTCATAAGCCCTGTAAACGCCTAGATAACCTACATTTGTTTCCAGAGTTTCTCTGCCTCTGTTGGGATATCAATAATATTATTTTTTAAATCATCAAGTATTTTGCAGCGAAGCGAAGAGAATAAAAACAAAGCGATAAGTTGCTCGCCATTATTATCATAATCTGTCGGAAGTGTTGCGGTCGTGTCACCAACACAATGGCTAGAGATAAGAACGAGGAATTATTTGACATTGATTACATTAAAACGGAGTTTTTAACAAAGTTTAACCAAACCCGCAGAAGCTATTTAAGGTACCTACGAGTATTTAGCATGGAGGCTATTTCACCAAAAGTTTATTTCAAATTTTCAGAAAAAAACATTTCTTGCTTATTAATTTTTCTCCCTACCTAACAAACTAACTAACCATCACGCCATTTCCCCGTAGGGGTAGGCGGAGAGGATGGAACGCCATACCACTCTGTCCTGACATACTTCCTTTGCTTCCTCTACATTCATACATCTTCTCATGCACATACGCCGATCATTCCGACTTTTCACATGTCCACTTTCAAGTACTTGTCGTACTTGGTCATGCCATGTCTTTCTCGGCCTTCCTCGACTTCTACATCCAGGCACACTTGCATTTAAACTTATTTTAGCCGTTCTTTCATCACTCATACGCTCCACATGACCAAACAATCGTAAAAGCTCTTTCTCAATTTTGTCGATAATGCTTATCTCAGCCTTGCACTTTGCTCTAATTTCGACATTTGTACACCTATCATACATAGTCTTACCACACATTCACCTGAGAGATCGCATTTCAACAGCATTGAGTCTACTTTCATCCTTCTTTTTCCAACACCACGCTTCACTACCATACATAAGGGTTGGTACCAGAACTCCGTTGTGAACTGCCTACCTGTTCTGTAGTTATAAAAAACGAGACTATATAACATTTATTGAGTCATTGAAACTTGCTTACAGTTAAGCTTAGATTATACGCGACATATTATGTTATTAATACTTTTTTAATTTAAAAAAAAAAGCAAAAAAAAATAAAGATTTTTTTTCTCATATCATAAATAATCTTCCTCAGAAGTTTTGCGATGTCAGCTTGACACACGGTGTACCTACATATTATATATGCACGTTAATAAACATGATAATTTAAAAAAAGTTTTAAAATAAAAATTAAGGAAATATAAGAACGATAAGATAAGTATATTGCATATTTTTTTTAGTTTCAAAAATATCATTTCATGGTCAGGTTTAGCGCATCATGCAACTGCATTTAAAATGTATTAATACGAAGAATATTCACATTACAATCTATTTGTACTCCGACATTAAAATAAATACAATATACGCCTACTAAAACGACTCTAGAGTGATGTGAGGAAAAATCTATTTTCGATTAAATTAAATGAAACGCTTCTTAGAAAATGTGTCAGTTTAAGTGTATGCAGGGGCGTACCGAAATTTTCTAGAAAGTTAAATAAACAAAAAAAAAAAATTTTCATTGATTTCGTTAAGATAACATTTAGGTGTAATGCGCACTTTATACGGGACCAAAAACTCCACAGTTTCTAAATAAAAAAACTGTATTTTTAAAAACATAAATACTACTACTAGTACTCTCTCTTATCCGCACACAATGATGCACATGGCACAGCATCGGTACTCGATCGGTACATGAAGGTAAGATGATCAGTCATACGCTTCAGTACCAGCCCAAGGTATCACACATGAATATATTAATATGAAAAAAATATTTAATGTTGACCCACTTTAGGAATCGAACCTTCGACCTCATGCACGGTAGCTAAATGCACTACCACTGTGCTGCAAGGCGGACAAAACATAAATAAAAAAATATTATTAAAGTTTTATAAAAACTGAAGCTTGAAAAATCTACTCTACACCTCTGGAATTCAGCCAGTATACATACGATTCTCATGTCCATGGACTAAAAGATTTCTCGTGCGGCTCTCAGATCCCCGCAGTGCACAGAAGGTGTCCTCCACCACCCAGTGGCGTACATTGTTTTTATCTTAACACACATTCGTTACACTGTACTACATAGTATGCTACTTAATCCAATCTGAATACATTTCTAGAAAGTGGAGAAGAAAATGAGACTTAAAGTCTATATAAAGATCGCAATCGCTACCGATTGCGATGTAAAAATTATGTTACAAGATGATTTAAAAACAGTTGGGTTTATTTATAATAAAAATTGTAGACACACTGCTAGTGGTGCACCAATGCAGTGCCCCATGCACCGTAAGATGCGGATAAGGGAAATAGTAGTAGTAGATACGTGTACCATTAAGTGCGTATAAGAAACAGAGATAAAAATAATAATAATAAGAAGAAATAATCGGATGTAGAAGACGAGGAAAGCCGAAAAAGACATGGCATTATCATGTACGACCGATACTTGAATGTGGACCTGTGAAAAGTCGGAATAATCAGCGCGTGTGCACGAGAAGATGTATGAATGTAGAGAAAGCGAAAGAAGTGTGTCAGGACAGAGTGGTATGGCGTTTCATCCGTCTACCACTACGGGGAAATGGCGTGATGAGACTTAAAGTCTAGTTAAAGATCAGCAATCGCTACCGATTGCGATTTAAAAATTATGGTATTTAGTTTTTTTATTTAAATTCAGAAGCAACACCAATGCAGTGCCCCACACCGTAAGTGCGGATAAGTGAAATAGTAGTAGTTTACGTGTACCATTAAGTTTGCGGAGATAAAATTTTTTAAAATAAGAAGACGAGGAAAGCCGATAAAATGGTTTTCATGTACGACCGATGGTTTGTTCGGAATAAACAGCGCGTGTGCACGAGAAGATGTATGAATGTAGAGAAAGCGAAAGAAGTGTGTCATGGCGTTATTACGTTGGTTATTTAGTTAAATTCAGAAGCAACAAAACTTTTTTGGTGGTAATGTTTGATTTGGTACGCATTTTTTGCGGTTTTTAAAAATAATATTTGATGTTATGTCCTGTTCTTCCATTTATTTTATTAAATTATGCTGTTGGAACTCTGTAATTGGCTTATGTAATGCATATTTGACATTGTATTCTTCACATGTATTGCTGTTGAGTTCCTAAATAAATATAAAAATATTTATCATAACAAATCGTATGAAGTTTTATGAAGTGAATGCAGATTCCACAGGTGAAATATTTTTAAGTATCGTTATTTTTATGAGGTTTTAATACGGGACAAGCAGAGAAGGTTACGTAAGTAAGCGAATCGTAAAATCATACTTCATTAAGTCTCTGATGAAAGGTAACATCGATCCACTCACACGCGCGTGGAGGTTAACTACAGTGGAAGCAATATAATAGGGATATGGAAACGTGGATATTATATTTAATATAAAATATTCATCCCATGTTGTACTGGTTGGTGTTGGTTTACCATATATATGATCCCGGGATTGATTCTCGTAGGTTTCAGCATGAAATTTTTTAGTCAAATGTAATTTTTCTTATAAATCAATTCAGATACCTTGGATTGGCCTCACGTGATAAATTTTGAAAGCTTTACACTAAACTAGTATACCAACGCAGTGCTTTGTGTATATTTATGTTCCGATAAGAGAAAATAAGGATGAAACTGTTATCAATATTACATTAGGCTATTGAAGCAATTGAAACAACAGGTTATTGCCCAAAGCGCTGGAGCTGTGTGAACCTGCCTTATGGCGAGTTTACACAGTGCAAGTCAGTTACTGTAGTGCAGTTACTCACACCGCGTGACCGCATCATAAAAATTACTGTCATGTGCGAGTCGGTCAGTAGCTCGCATCCGAGTTACTACATTTTTTTGGTTTTCACTGGCCACTTCCTTCAATACAGCAGCGTGCATGCGACTCGGACGTAAACTTGCACGATTTTGCGAAATGACAGTAGCTCGCACGCTCTAGCCACATATGTGTATTTAGCGACAGCATTGCACGAAACACGTCACAAGAGACGTCCGACTTGATGCGAGTACACAGGTGCAGTAGCTATCTATTTTTACGCCAGCAGCTTGCACTAGTGTCTACTGTCGTGCGAGTACACAGGTACAGTAACTGTCTACTGTCAAGTCAGCAGCTTGTACCGTGTAACCAGGCCCTTAGATGTACGCTTTTTTTAAATGTCTAGAATAAAATCATCTACAAAAATTTTCATTAAAACGCCTAAGCGCTTCGTGTGGGCGATGTTTGAGGCTACAAAAAATGAAAAAAATGTCGTTCAGTTTAATTGTTAGTCCGCAAAATTTTATCATGTGGCAATTAAAGCAACTATTTTAATTGTGTAAATCACATAATCGTACTATAAAAATGTCTGAATTTTTTTTGTAATATACCTAAGTCGTCAATATACATTGCGATTCTTAAAAAAATGTCCAAAGCGTCTGAGTGGAAAAAACGATTGAAATAAAGGAAGCAATTTCACATCGTAACCTTTAAATTGATTGATTTCAGCGATAAACGAATGAAATTGAAAGGACCGTAAACATTTTATTCGACAAAAAACGTCCTTAAGTTGTATGACAAAGTAATGATTTTCCATCTAAAGTTATCCAAGTTCCCAATCCAATAGTGTAATGATTTGCAAAAATAAACAAAAAAGGTAAACGTCTAATCTAATGTTAATACTTCGCAACCTCGGAAATACAAAAGCACAATTGGAACAACATAAATTTTCAGCAGAGTACTTATTGTAGTAACTTGGAAATATGAAAAGGAAATACTGGTATGTGTCACAATTTTCGATAAAATTTAAGAAAACAAACGCTATGAAAACAAATATGATTTTGCTTATAATTTTTTTTTACGAACTTTTTCCTTTCATTTATACGGACCAAATAGTGCAGAGTTTACGTGAAGGTAATGTTATCAGTTTTATGATTTAGTTCCAGTCAAAGGTGTCACATATTTAAGACTGTTTTTTTAAAAAAACTTTTTTGCAATAGAATCACTCGTGTAGGTGCGATTTGCATTACGGCATAAAATACGAATAGTGATAAATATTCAAAACATTAAATTAATGAAAGAAAAAAACATTTATATGAAATTTTCATTACCACAAAATAGCGACATGTAAAGAGACGCGTTAGGAGTAAATGAATTTATTTTAAAATAATTTAGTCCGTAATTTAAAACGGGACACGAGTTTCGTCTCTTGGGTGTCGACCCAAAATGATCATTATTGTTCAATAAAGGCGATTTTGCTTTTGCCGTTTTTAAAAACACTATTTTTAGTATTCGGTCACAATGCCCTATTTTTGACTTGATGTCAGGAAGTTTTAATAATCCAAAAAATTAACACACTAATCGATAATTTTTAACATAAAATAATAATGCAATAGAAAAATTATTATTAAATTGTAATTTTAGTACACATACACTAAACTGAATGTACCAATGCAGTGCCCTATGTAATATCTGAAATAATTATTGTGGTGCGTACCTATTCATAAAATAAAATGCTATTTTACTAAGAATCTCTTAATGTTATAGGATCTAAAATGTTGAATTTTGGATTAAAAGT
>JAGVSP010002495.1:0-38908 GCA_022494985.1 Micrasema minimum | reverse complement strand
GCGTTTAAAAAAGGTTAGGTGAGATTTAATTCACTTAAGGACCGGTTGCACCAAGAAAAGTTAAAGTTAAGGCTAAAGTCAAATAAAAGTTACTTTTGCAACCAATTTGAAAATAAAAGGAACTATTTTTTGAATTTAGCTCTGACTTTAATTTTAACTTTTTTTGGTGTTACCAGGTCTTAGGATATACTGCATCTCTGCCTCATGACATAGTGATTAGAGCGTTGAGCAACTGTGGCGGGCAACAATGACGTCACGAGCCGACGACCGCCGAACACGTACGAACTTGCCGAACTTGCGATGAGAATACTTTCGGCTCCCCTCATCATCGCACGCGTATTTAAGGCACATTATTCCCGTCAACTTAGGAGAATCCATTAAACATCAAAATTATTTTTTGTTAGCCTTATTAGTTTATAGAATCATTGTTTCCAAGTGTTAGCATTAGTAGTTAGTTTTTGTGAATAAACCATTGTAAAAAACGTAAGTACCTGTTTTACTCTCTCTCTTTCTGTGCACCCACATAACTCTGTACTACTCAATTGGCCACCAACTAGGTGACGCCTAAACAACCAGTCATTGCGGGTCCGAATACTATATGGATTAATATGAAATATAAGTTAACTAACTAACTAACTAACTCCTTCCTGGCACCTTACAAAAACTCAGAATGCTCGCTTGTTGAGTTTTAAGAATAAGTGTCTGAGAAGGATTCTAGGCATTAGGTAGTTTAACTTCATAACCAACGCTGAAATTAGGGAACGGACGCAGCAACCTCCAATAACTGGAGTCGTGAAGATGCGGCGTTGGACCTGGCTTGGGCATGTACTCCGGATGCCTGAACCCGAGCTGCCTCTTCTTTACGCCTGCAGGATCCTGCCGTCCTGGCAGACCGTCGATGACCATCCTACGGATGTATTCGGCGGAACTGACGTGGGAGGAGGCGAGAGAGCTAGGTGACAGGGTCTCCTGGTAGTGATGTTCACATGCTCCACATAGGAGCTAACGTGGCGAAAGAAAGAAGAAGAAGAAACTCAGCTATATTCTACACTCGTAGACTCGTAGACTATTTACGCTGTATCATTTCTTATTAATACTGTATTTCTTCTAATATTATAAATTATAATTTCATGTTTTCAACTTCTATTTGTTCTACAATTCTTTGTCTTAGATTTGTATACTGTTAATATTTATGAGAACTTGTAATTGGTTTAATTTTTTTACTTTATTAACAACGTGCTTATTTACATTAATTTGAAAAAGCTGTATGTTCTCTGACAAAACAAAATAAGATATTTTTGTATGTTTTTACCCTTGGAACTTCCCTCTCATCTTGAAGTATGATAAAAATAATAGTACAAAAAATACTGTTTGAACATCAGCCTTTCGCTTCACTTGTTTGCTTTACTTTACCATTATGATAATAACGTCTTTGATACAAAGATCCTTTTTGGATTTCAGTTTTTTTATAACGAACGCGAAAGACGATACCATTTTAAAATCCATAATTCAATACCATTCATGCTATTGAGATCAAGCCACGTTCAATGAAGTTGAATAAAAAAATAAGCAAATTACCATATCGAAATAACAATCTATTGACAGCAAAAGACTGAAACTGGATTCATATTTTCAGGATGATCGTTCCAAATATATAGGTAACACACTGACCATACCATACACACGCTACAGTATACCTGAACAGATACTAAACGCACTAAATCCGTCTGTATGTTTGTTTGTATGTTTGTATCCAAGATGGCGCCGAATTTAGATTTTTGCCGAATTTTGATTTGAAGATGGCCGGGTTCGATTGAAAAGTTGAGATACAGGATGTCGTCCGATTTTGAAAATTTAAATGAGGCAAGACACAGAAAAGATGCGGCTACGTTTCGACGTTTGAGATGTTTGCGATCTCTCAGAGGCGGGTGCGGCAGAAAGGTTACACAAAATATTTACCTCTTTTATACTTGCCGTAGCCGCACTCCACGACTGTTTGGCGGTTTTAGTACGGCGAAAGTTCGGTGGCGGGCGCATCAATCGATTACCTAGCACCCGTAATGCCTAGATCCTATCGATTTTTTCCTTATTATGGAGCTTCGAGCCTAAAACCGGTGATTTTTGAAAATAATTAATATGGGAATTGTATTTTGAATTTCGAAGCTCGAATTTTCGTGCGCTATTTTTAATTTATTTTTAAACTATCAAGTAAACCGAAAGAACATTCATGAAATGAAACACACTTTTGTTGCAAACGACTTATTTATAAAAATAAGCAGAATTGCTTGAACAGCTTTATCACATATACGTCTCGGTTTACCTGAACAGGTATACCTGTCCGGTATACCGTTACGTGTATGGCCATCTTTAGTTATAGGTCGTTGAGGACCTTTTGTCTCAGTTATAATTTGAATAATTAAAATAATTACTTTACAGTCGTAGCATTTCTTTATAACTCTCATTTTACAACGACGAATTAACACTTTTAAAATGCAAAATAAGCAATGTTTGAAAAGTAATTTAGTCTAAGCAATTTAAAATTCAGCTCTGACGCTTTCTCCCAATTATCAGTAGCAATTTGGAGTTATAATATTTTTATGGATCATCACGTTTTAGTTACTTGACGCCATTAAAAGTGTACGTATCCCGTTCCTACGATAATCATTTTACCATTAAAAAGTGTTGGAGTGGCGTAATAAACTTGTCTTAACGATATCAATTACTGGGGCACGTATTTAGTTTGGCCGGACTAGCGAAGGGTCGTAAAATGGCGAACTTTAAGGGTGAACGAAGAAAGGTGTTAAAAGTTAGTGAAGTTTTGGATTAGGAATCTCTAGAAATGCACTTCCGCATAGGTTACGACAGGAGAAGCGTGAAAATAATTTGTAAATTCAAGATTTTGGTTTTTTAATATCTGAGATACACACCGGCAGCTAACACCGTAAAAAAACATGGTCTTTTGAATGACTACAGTGAAATTCCTACCCTTTCTCTAGACTGTTTTAAAGACGATTGAGTCTTTTTTCAGTCCAGCACAACTTTACCGATTTTTTAAAAGCTAATCCGCGAAATTTCCATAGGAAGCGGATATGGTATGATGATGATGATGAATCCGCGAAATTTAATAGATTCAGTTTTAACTGGAAAAAGCGGAAGAAAAGAAGATTAAACACGCGACCAAATGCTTTCATTGCCCCTATTACTGTCTCGGCTCCAAGATTAATATAAACACATTCACCTCAACCTGCTCAAGGAGCTGGCCCCAATTTACAGTGATAGGGATATTTCCCGCCCATCCGCAACCTCCCTCCCGTCCCCCGCCAACACGCCCAGAGAAGACGCGGCAGCAACCTCAGCTGAGTCCAAAGGAAGGAGTCTTTAGAATGAATATTTGATCATCAGCTCCATATCATATCCGCTCCCTATGTGGAGCATATAGATTCCACAAGCTGCCTCCAGGCCAAGCGATCGGCCGCCAGTTCCCGCGCATCCTCCCAAGTCAGTTTCACGTCCCGCAGCTCTGACGCAAACTGCCTGACGGATTGTAAACAGAGGACGTCCAGGACGCCGAGAACCTGACGCCTTGTAAGATAGGCAAGCATGGTTAAGGCTTTCGGGAGGCATACGTAGTATATATGGTCTAGCCAGCCGAAACGCTTTTGCCGGATGACAGTAGATACCAAGGGTTGTTGTGTTCGTTGCATAACTTCTGTGTTCCTTACAAAGTCAAACCACCGCACACCGAATATTCTTCTAAGACTAATAATTCTCAGAAGTCTGCTATTTTTGGCCTTGGGTACATATCATCAAATTAAGCTACATTTACATAATATATAGTTATTAGTTATACTCGTGTATGAATGTAATCGGCAAATTTTCAAATAAAAATCTACCGGCATATAGGTACGTGCCACAGCTGGAATGCATGTTATCGGCGGCCTCCGTAGCGTAATGGCTAAGACGCTGGACTCACGATACGGAGGTTCCGGGTTCGATTCCCGGTGAGAACACAAAAAAATAATAAGTGATTTTTCTCAAGCCTGGGTGTTTGTAACGTTGTTCCCCTCTGTAATTGGGCCTCCTGGCCTGTTGAGGTGGTTAAATAAAAATAAAATAAAATAAAATAATCTTCGAAAGATAATTTCAGAGAAGTAGCATTCCATACCGTGCCTAGTGTTGCCTAGTGACAGCTAGTGACCCACTACATCACTAGGCATCTACGTCATCACTAGACATCTACGTCACACGTTTCAAAATGTTATTGTATTGGCCTGAGTGCTAGAGTCTTTAGACGATGGATTTTGAAAATAAGTGGTTTTATGATTTTTTTATAAAATTGGTATGGAAACGCCCCTTCTAGTGAATTGTTTTTCGAGGCATGTTATAAATATTATTGTGCCCTGGCCGGTTGAGATGGTTAAGTAAATAATAAAAAATAGTAATATCTTTGCCTTCAAATTGTTTATTTAACATCTGGAGTTATAAACCAACAAAATAAAAGTTTAGAGCCGTTGTAAACCCTAAACCACACTTTCGACATCATTAATTAATTATATTGTAAATAACGATGTGTATCTTTGACGCCGCCGATGGAAAATTCGGAGAATTTCCAAATAAAACTCTGAAATTAGTCACTTTCAAGCAATAAAAGGAACGTCGCGCGTCGCAGGAATACAGTGGCGGCGCGTGACCAGACATAAGGACGAGTCGAAGAAAAAATGAGAGCCTTATGTCCAATACGGGAACGAAGATAGCTGAGAAGAAAGAAGAAAAACCAATATAATTTTAATGGTTTAAATTACTTACTTCGTATATTTTCAAGGCCTTCAAAATACAGATAATGCTATTCTGTCCACGTAACCACACATAAGACAATACTCATACATCAGCCCAGAAGATGGACACTGCAATGTATTCTTAAACGTTAAACAAAGCCCACGAACACGGCATAATAACTCACAAAAGCTCTCTCAGTGTTCTAGAAAACGTGCTATCACAGTATGCTACATAAATATAGTATTTTAATAATGTATGAAAATTATTGTGGGTACGTCATTATTATAGACAATCCATTTCACTCCGTATGTGGAGCATATGAATTTCATAAACTGCTTTAATATTTCATAAACCTTAGCGATTAGCCGACAGTTCCAGTAAGCCTTCCCAAGTCAGGAATACGTCTCCTAGTTCTGACGAAAAGTGTAGACAAATTTTAAAATGTCATTCATTTCCTTATCCGCTCTTTATGGTACATAGGGCACTACATGGGTAGTTTTTACACCAGTGTAATGTATTATTATTAATTTTTTACTTGTGGTGCGTTAGTGAAAAATAGGAAAGAGGGGAAATCGTAACGATAATCGTCGTGATGGTTTTATGACTATATTGGTCTGAAAAATATGAATAAAACATTTATCTTCAAAAATATTTGTCAGCTGTCGGTTTTCAAATGTTTGACAGTTGTAAATAAGTTGTCAAAGAACAGAAATCTATGTTGGCTAAATGTAGGCGTATTAATGTCATGGCACTTGTGATAATTTATTTTAAGAGTACAATGATAGTGTTTCATAACTTTTTGTGCACATCAGAAAGAAAATAACATATTGAATTACGTCGCTGTCATCATAATTCCATACGGTTTTGGAGCATATGGATCGCGCAAAATTCCTTCAAGCTAAGCAATTACGCGTTGAATCTATTTATTTATTTATATAAAATACACGTAAAACATTTATAAGCACAATAGTTAATTAGCCAGAAAGATCGCGACTCACTCAGACAATGACATGACCCATGACAATGATCTGGCCTCGACTTACTAGATAATTCGTGAATCCATGATTTTGTAAAATAAAGAAAACTAATGGCATTTTATTGATTCAATCGATTCATAACAGTTATACATGTATAACTATATTTAAATAGTGCGTTTTTCTCAAAATCACATTAATATTATTATACAATATTGACTCTACGTGTTATTTTACTCCGGTTGTCTTGTTGCCCGCTTCATTTATCCGTACAAACGTGGTCCCCGAGTTTCTCCTCGGATTTAAGCACGAAGAAATCACACGTTTAAATTTTTACCTGGAGCGTACTTGAATCATTCTATTTTTTGATAATTTATAAATTTTCAAAAAAATTATAAAAATACTACAATACAGATACAAACACATTTCATGTTTTGTTATAGAAGGGTCAAGCACTAAAACGACGAATCTACATCATCTCGATCACCAATATATCGACATGTAGATACAGGTCGGTACAAGGACGATTCAAGCGTTGGACCTTGTATCATCAATTTTCTAAGGATTTGCGTCGATACAGATTTTGTACCGACCTGATCGATATCAAAATGTGCGAAATAATCATTGCTCTAGTACTAAATTCCAGAGAGAAATCTATGGACTACGATTGAATGGAAATCAAGTGACCACGCTTTCTCTTAAGAACGTTATTATTTGTTTTTCCACCCCTGATTAGGTTTATACTACATCAGGTTATCCAGATATTCAGTTGGAGTGTCTGAATCTTCTCTAATGGTCACGGACGTTCGAATAGCCTAGACGTGGATTTTTATGATCCCCTAAAAGCGGGCGTGTTTGTATGGACGCCATCTTTGTACGTGCGACAGGGGCGTAGCGACGAGGAGCTTTTTATCCTTAATCAAATCATCTTTCTTAATTTTGTTTTGTAATTCAAGATAAGCCTCTCGATGTTTTCGCTGAAGATAGCTGTAAAAAGTTTGATTGATTTTTAATAAAACTTTTTTAAATGCATAAAAACTTTTACTTAAACGTGTTTGTCTTTTTCTTTATTAAAAGAAATAAAAGTTTATAATCATGGTGGTTTGATAACAATTATTGATTGCTGGGAATAGGATTGCTGTGACGTTGTTGCCCTCTTGGCCTGTTGAAGTGGTTAAATAAAAATTTACAATGAAAAATGCAGAAGTAAAAAGAATATAAATAAGTAAGTCATAAATAAAATGCTATTTCGCTGATTAGACCATATTTTACGAATGTCTCCCGTGAGTCTTAACATAGCATACATATTTTAGAAAACAGGTATCAGGTTCCTGAGATCATTAGTCTGGACATCTACTGCTAACATCTAACGTCATATATACATACCTAATTTACGTATCTTCACCATAACATATTATACTTAAAATGTCCGAAGAAGGTCCGCAAAAGCGAGATTATAATTTTAAATATTTCAAATTAAACAAATGTTGTTCTTAGGCCTGCCATTGTCAAATACGTCACGTAAACGATAAAAACTGCGATTGAGACATTAAAATAAGTGGATTAAAGTTTGAACGTGTCATTATCAAATAGGCCCTTGACGAGCTACGCCACTGAATTGTCCAGTCGTAAAATGGCGGCCGCGAGAACTCAAAATGGCGGCTCTTCCGAATGGCGGGAAGTAATTAAACACAAACACGCTCCGCGACCTAATTTATACGGAGCATAAACAGTGTTTTAGGGCACTTGCTTGTTAGATGTGATGATTTTTACAGTTTCACCCCTAAGCATACTTATTGTAATTGGCAGTAAATCAATTTATTTCCTTCCAAACTCTTCTTACTCACAGTACACAACTACTAGGTAGTAGTAACTAACTAACTAACTAACCAACACGCCATTTCCCCGAAGGGGTAGGCAGAGAGGATAGAACGCCACACCACTCTGTCCTGGCATGCTTCTCTTGCTTCCTCCACATTCATACATCTTCTCATGCACGCACGTCGATTATTCCGACTTCTTACATGCCCACTTTCAAGCACTTGTTTAACTTGATCATGCCATGTCTTTTCTCGGCCTTTATCGACTTCTACATCCAGGCACAGTCACATCATATATTTTTTTAGCCGTTCTTTCACCATCCATTCGCTCTACATGACCGAACCATCGTAAAAGACCTTTTTTAATTTGGTTGATAATTCTTATCTCAGCATTAGTGCACCTATCATACATAGTTTTACCACACATTCGCCTGAGAGATCGCATTTCAACCGCATTCACTCTACTTTCATCCTTATTTTTCCAACTCCACGCTTCGCTTCCATACATAAGGGTTGGTACTAGTGTTTTTTTTTCTTTCCGCATAATCAAGTTACCATGATTCACAGTAGATAAGTACTTTGTTTACTAATGCAGTGCCTTATGCACGTTTTGTTGCAGATAGTAGGTTCAGTTCTAGAGCAATATTTTTTCTAGAAAATAATTACTAATTTTGTGTTCCGTTCCGAAAAATGGCACTATTTATTTTTTACTCACAATTTACATAAACCTTTGTTTTTTGACGCGTTTAATGAAACATCAGTTATTTGATATAATATTCTGTATTATTATTATTATTATGGACGATTTACTAAGCGCCATTTTTGTGAGGATTCACCTCAATGTAAAGCTAATAATTGCTAATAACTATTTTCTTCCCGACGAAAAAACGGGTTACGTCTTAAAACCGGTGGACATGGATAAGCCGGTGAGTGATTACAAAAAATCATTTTATATTAAAATGTTTAACCACGAATTAAAAACTTTACATATTACTAATACAAATTATACAAATCACTTTAAAAATTCAACGTTTACGTAAAAAACAGAACATGTAAACCCTATTTCTAAAATCAAGATTCATCCTGATACCTTCCCCGGGCCATTCCTCCTCGGGGCAAGGGGCATGAAATGGACTAACTTTGGTTATAATGCAAAGGAAAATTTACAGCCCTTTTTCTGTACAACTTTCAGGCGTCCTGAAATCCTGAAAAACCCGAGGAGGTTTTGCTTGCCCTAAGGGATAGAGATAACTTTAATGCAGTAGTTCAAAGGAAAAATACTTATCACGGATAAAAGGCTTATCAACTCAGCTTTACCAAAAGTATTTGGAATATTTAATTTATTTTTTAGCGCAGCGCTTCATCTTTATCGTTTTGCTAAACGATCATGGTCCATCGATGTACAGGAATAAGCTGCCAATTGCCTCCATTTTTCCCGGTCCTGGGCCGTATTGATTGCAGCATTTAGAGAGGATCCCGTAAGTTTCTTTATTTGATCTACCCGTTTGCAAGGGAACGTATTCTCACTCGCTTTCCTTTCACAGACCGTGATCACAAGTTTTTCTAAACCCTCAGTGTGAATACAACAATGTTTGACCGTAAATACAAAAACAGACCCAGAATAACAAATATTTATTTACATTATAAGTAGATACATTTTAATGTAGGTATATGTTTTAGTAAAATTATAATTTATAATTTATATAATGATCTCCAAATAAGATTTATTCTATTCCATTCTCTGTATAGCAATTACAAAAAAATGCTTTATGTTTGATACCAGTTAAAAAAGAATGAGGAAATATATACATACATTTTTCAAACTGTTTATTACTTAATTTATATAACTAACTAACTAACTAACCATCACGCCATTTCCCCGAAGGGGTAGGCAGAGAGGTTAGACGCCACACCACCTGTTGATACTTATCTTGTTACATTCCTCTTCATCAATACATACTTCATTCATGGTTGGGGAGGAATGTACGCGTCCGCCATATTCCGTTTTTTTTTTTTACTTCTTACTTCTCGTGCTTCCTCACATTAATACAACTTTTTCATGCACACTGTCGATTATTCCGACTTCTTACATGCCCTATTTCAAGCACTTGTTTTACTTGATCATGAATTATATTTATTTTTTATAGTAATAGAACATTATTTAATGTAGCTTATGACTTTTCTAATAGATGTAAATAAACTTTTATTTATTTCATTTATTTTTTATGTTTTCCCATTTGTATTTTAACTTTTATCATTTCTTTTCATCATATATTACTTTTAAAATAAAGAAGAATTACGTGACCTGAAAAAATGTGGCCGGATTAGTTAGTTTTTTTTTAATTTCTTTTATAACTGTTAAAATTACTTGCGCAGTATTTGATTGGATGGCAGGCATGTTATTGTTAATGATGTGAATGATATATTTTGTTTTACCTGTACATCTGTTTGTGCATTCCCGAATGAAAATAAAATAAAATAAGAATACTTTAATTTATTAGCATGAACAATTTTTGAATGACCGTGTATGAACATATATATATTTATACATACATACATGGAGAAAATAAAACTCGTAGTACATACCCGAAACTTGAACTATATCTAATACGGTAACTACCAGAATTTACGTTATCGAATCATATTCTGGAGTCGATGTGTAACTTGGCTTTTGAATCTTATTTAAAAAATAAAAAATAAATTCTTCTCATAAAAGCTTTTATTAGTACTGCAGATTTAGTGAAAATGCACAAATTAATATTTTAATACTGTTTTTGATTTTGTTAAGGATAGTATCAATTTGACAAAATACATGATATTTGAAACTGGAACAATTTGCAAAAAACAATTATCGAAAAAAAAACAACCTCGTACTCAATTTTCTTGAAAACTACGGGTGAAATAAAAAAAAAAAATCTACAAAATTGACTCTAAATATTGTGTAGATTCACTGGTTTCCCGCTGTGTAATGGAGTTTTGTTACACCATGTCAAATTGCAACCCTAAAATTCTAAAAATATAAGCCAACTTAGTTCCATAATTTTTTCGGTCTACGTTTTTCACTACTAAAATAAAAGTTTTTTTTTAATCATTATTTTTTTATTATAAAAACGCAGATTACTCGTATTGGTACGATTTTGCTAATAAATCATTGTTTTTATCTACTAACTTTGCCTTTTTATTTTGGCTTCATTAATGAATTCACTTCGTATTTCTCTCATGAAAAATGTCAGATTCGTGACTTCTCCTAGATCGTTACGTATATAGAATGTTCCATTCCTAACCTCTAAAAACAGTAGACCAAAGTTGTCCAGGTCTCTTAACTATGTTAAAAGTTAGTCCACTATCTTTGGTACTAGTCTCAGCCGGTTTGCCACTAAGGGTTAATACAATGTGCCAACTGGTAAGATGTATGCTTCCAATTACAAGCAAAGCGCTGTTTTGCCACTAAGGTTAAGTACAATGGTAAACTGCATTCGATTCTCGTACTTATCGCCATTGTCTTATTAATGGCTTATCTCAACCTATTCAACATACATACAAACATAGCGGATAGAGATTAAAGTTTATTTGAAATTTCATGTTAATAGGGATAATTTAATGTACCAACATTTTTTGTTTTTTTTATATTTTAGTGACCTTAACACTCCGGGAGGCTTATAACACAGGCTAAATAATGACCAAGGCTTGATAAAAAATGCTTTTGGTTTTTGTAATCTAACTCGTAATTGAACCCGAAACCTCCGTGCCGTGATACCAGCGTCTTAACCGTGAATCTACGAAACCCACTAATAAATAAAAAAAATTGGTTTAATAACTCAACCAAAAGTGTGTATTTTTACGTAAATTTTTTTAATTTAAATTTTATATATTATTTTTTAGACAATTGTTAGTGATTTTTTTTTTAATAAAAAAAGATTATAACGTTTCGATCTAAGAGAACTTTGGTTGCAACAGACAACAATAGAAAGTTTATCAATACTTTGCAATACATATAACATTTGGCACCGAGCTTTAGCCAAACGATTTCCAAAGTTTAGCGCAAAAAGAATGTCGTGTTTGTTCCCTAAAGTTGTAATCTTATTTCGCTTTTATGAATGATAACCCGATCACAAAATGGCTGACTGCCAAACTGTAGCTATTTTCTGACTTTACCGGGGCACTATGCTGGAGCTTATCGACTGTTAGATTGCCCGTCAATGTCTGAAATTGTCGAATGTTTTTTTTTTGTGGTCTTTTTTTTATTTTAGGTCATTTTCTGCACATATATTTCTGTTGGAAGGCATGTAAATTAAGACTACGGATTGCAATTTATGTATGTAGGTTATCATCATTGACTCTCACTTGGCGATGGCACAAAGGAATCACACATTTTTAGCCCCTAAATTTTTCAATATATTGCCAATAAACATAAAGACATCCAAAAATTTAAATACATTTAAGAGAAATATACATGATTGGCTGATGCATGAGAGTAGGGAAGAGGTGGCAGATCTAATTAAAGTAAAATCTTGATTAAGAGAAGCATTTTACAGGAAAATTTCAATGTATTTACTTATGTTTATGTATTTTTATGTCTATTGTTTACTTTTGTTCAGTTTTTTGTTTTTCTTATTATTTATTTTGTTTCCCTGTCATTGAATTACTTTAATTTAGTTTTATTACTATTGTTGTTGTTTAATTATTAATATGTTGAAATTTTCATATACTATTTCAGTTCAACACGGGGTTAGACCTAAAGAACTGAAATATAAACATTCCAAACTGCAAAAAATATTAATGTAATGAAACGATAAATAAACGATAAATCATCATATCATCATCACACCATATCCACTCCCCATGTGGAGCATATGGAATCCACAAACTATAAGTGACTACACAATTACGAATAAGTAACCTACATGTACATTTTACATTGTACAATGTAGGTTACCTATTAGTAATTGTGTAGTTACTATTCATATTATAGTGATTACTATAAAATTATGCATTTGAAATGATAACTAAAAAAGGCATATTTGAATCTCTCGATTTCTTTTAGAGAGCCTAAACCTTGTTTGCTTATTTTACAAAGCAACAGGTTCTCGGAATCCCGGGACCATATGCAGGGCTAATAGTCGCATACGACACTTTGCAACGGGTGGCGAGTGATCTACGGTACAAAACTACTCGCCGCGCAATTCCCAAATGTCGCATGTGATTTTCAGTCCAGCACAGGGCGTCCACTGCTGATAATCCGTCTGCACTTTGCGTCAGAGCTGCAGGACGTGGACCTGACTTGGGAAAATGCGCGAGAACTGGCGGTCGATTGCTTGGCTTAGAGACAGGTAGTTTGTGGAGTCGATAAACTTTACATAAGGAACTCATATGGTATGAAAATCAAAATCCTCGATTTAAAAAATACTGCGTGAATATCGCTAGAACAGTATCCACAAATATTATGGCTATAACCTATAACTCAACTTAATCAGTGTGTAGACTCTACAATGTTGGAAATAAATGTAATATGCATGTTGATGATAGATTTCATGTTTTTTTTTATCGTTATGGCAACGGTGCATAGGGCACTGCATTGGTACACCAAGTGCAGTGTATCTTGATTATTTTATTACATGAAGGTAAGACAGTCAAATCGTCAATTTATTCTAGTAAACTTAAAATGTCTACCTGCATGTAAAATAAAAATAGTTTTGATTTTTCTGTTGTTTCGACAATTATTACCAACAGGCGACAATTACAAAAAGCTAACGTCGAGTGACTCCAGCGTAGATTCCTCTAGCTATTTCTGACTGTCCCGGCCTTACTTGTAAATTATTCATGTAGCTTTTCGTGTTATTTGCTAAAAATCCGACGAGAAACTCATCAATCAGACATATTCAAAACACGTAATATTCATATTTTAGCGGCCTCTTGGATTATCTCTACATTAGTCAACAAGGTCATACATTCGATTTCAGCTTTGAAAAAAAACATTTTTTTCACGTTCTTCTCCTATTCTTCTTGTATTATATTTAGAATAAAGTGATTCAATACGTTTCACGCTCTTTTATTTTACACTAGAACCATGCAGACAGCGGGAGCTACAAACACAAAATCTTTTTGGAAATTTTGCACAGTAGGTAATAAAAAAATTCGCAGGAATAAAAGCTAATTTAGTGATTTTAATATATTTTTTAAATAATTGTTTTTAAAATGGTAATAGTGTGCTAACTAATAAAATTATGATTCAAATACCTTTAAAAAAACAATGACTGACCTGTTAAGTAGTATCACAGACGTCACATGAAAGGAATATAATCAAAGCCAAATAATTAAGTTATTATGATTGATTGATTATATATATTTTACATTTTTATGTATTTCCAAATATGTTTTGTATTTTCTTTTTTATGAATAGGCGTGTATAATGAGTAAATAAAATAAATAAATCTGAAAAAAGCAACGCTGGCGTCCGTCGCGACGCGTCACACGGTAGGAATATTTTAAAAAGAAATAACAAACTAGAACCTGTTAAAATGGAAAACCCGTCACACGGTGGGAATGCTTTAGTAACGAATTAATTTTCAAGGACTGACCTGTAAAGTGGCATCCCCGTCGAGTCCTTGAACCACAGGACCATGCTGACAGCATCTCCTTGTACGGGGACGCTGACGTCACACGGTAGGATTACTTCACCCCCTGCTATCCATCGACTGAAAACAAATTAATACATTGTTTAATAAAAATAATAAAAAAGAAATAGAATAAAAAAATAGACGAACTCTGTAAAAAGAAAAAATTACTTAAGCGTATAGATGTTTTCATTGAATCGAATGATAGAAAAGAAGGAGAGAATACTAAGTTTCTGAGAATAGGTGTGCTTAGATGAATTTTTAGGTGTGCGGTGGGTTTGAACTTTGTATCTACTGTCATCCGGCGAAGGCGTTTCGGCTGCGCTTGGGCATAGTTTTTTAACCATGCTTTTGCCTTTTTACAAGGCATCAGGTTCTCGGGTACCCGGTCGACTGTTGATTCGTCGGCAGTTTTGCGTCAGAGCTGCGGGACGTGGACCCTGACTTGAGGAGGTATGCGCGGGAGCTGCGGTCCGACCGCTTGGCCTGGAGGCAGTTTGTGGATTCCATATGCTTACCACACTAGGGAGCGGATATGGTATCATGAAATTGAAAAATTTTCTAGAACGTTTATATTTTCATGTTTTTCGATCATTTAATTCAATTAACGAGATAGTGTCCCCTAAAAAATACGATTTGGCATTAAGGAAACCGGCATTAACTCAAAACTCTCATTTTCGTAATAGGCCCTTATGATTCTTTACCCCCAAAATATTCTACTAACTACTACACTCCCTTATCCGCACCCAATGGCGCATAGGTCAATCTGCATTAGTACACCAAGTAAAGCGAATCTCGATCATTTGCAACATGAAGGCAATATGATCAGTCTTACGCTTCAGCTCCAGTCCAACATAATATAACTATTTTTGAGAAAAATCCAAATTCTCTACAACTACTACTACTACTTTACCTTATCCGCACCCTAATGGTGCATAGGGCACTGCATTGGTACACCAAGTGTAGTCTCTTGATTATTTTTATTACGTGAAGGTAGGATGATCAGTCTTACGCTTCAGTAACCAGTCCAAGGTATCAAACCAAGATGAAATATCACTAACTAACAAACCATCACGCCATTTTCCCCGAAGGGGTAGCAGAGAGGATAGAACGCCATACCACTCTGTCCTGACATACTTCCTTGCTTCCTCTACATTCATACATCTTCTCATGCACATACGCCGATTATTCCGACTTTTCACATGTCCACTTTCAAGTACTTGTCGTACTTGGTCATGCCATGTCTTTTTCGGGCTTCCTCGGCTTCTACATCCAGGCACACTTGCATTTAAACTTCTTTTAGCGTTCTTTCATCACTCATTCGCTCCACCATGACCAAACCATCGTAAAAGCCCTTTCTTAATTTTGTCGATAATGCTTATCTCAGCCTGCACTCTGCTCTAATTTTCGACATTTGTACACCTATCATACATATCTTACCACACATAGATCGCATTTCAACAACATTCAGTCTACTTTCATCCTTCTTTTTCCAACACCACGCTTCACTACAGACTTACCATACATAAGGGTTGGTACCAGAACTCCGTTGTGTACTGCCAATTTTGCTTCTTTCGATAAGTTCTTATTTGCCACTATCGATTTTAAGGCTAAGATTTTATTATTATTACAGATTTTATAAAATTTTATCCACTAAGATTTTATTTATTTCTCCTTCTGTATTTCTGGCCTATAAGCCTGTAAAAGTGGCAGCATTCAGATCTCTCGGAATAACGAGCCCTCGGGCCCTGTATGAGCCCGAAATAACGTTCAACTGTTTGAGAGCAGCGGGCAATTATAAAAAACCACAAACACACACACAACCAAACTACATTACTACTACGTGCTACCGTACTTGTGTCCCTTCAACTGATTGCAGCCTCGAGTTTTTAAATGATGACTCGTCAACAATAAACTACCAGTTGTAAATTTTTATTAAAATCGTCAAATTTAGAAATTATACACGCTTTTTTTAAACTACTCATATTTACAGAAAGCTGCCAACCGGTTACGGACTTCGGGCATGGCATGATCTAGTAGAACAAATACTTGAAAGTGGTCATGTGAAAAGTCGGAATAATTGGCGTGTGTGCATGAGAAGATGTATGAATGTGGGGTAAGAAAGGGAAAAAAGTGTGCCAGGACAGAGTGGTGTGGCGTTCTATCCTCTGCCTAGCCTTTCGTGGAAATGGCGTGATGGTTAGTTATTTATTGGTAAGATACTACTAATGTGTCGCTAACCTAACTAAGATGTGGTTTACAAGGTATGGGTAAAAAGGGTGAAGTGTTTTGAACAAGAACTTAAGAGAAGTGACAATCCATACTTTAAAAATACTACGGTTTTTGTGTCTGAGGTGTCTAGATTACTCACTTGTCACTCACTACGTCATACAATAGTCATCTATGTCATCACTAGTACATCAACGTCACACGTTTATAGTGTATTAGGCCTATGTGCTGGAGTGTTTAGAAACGGTGGAATTTGATAAGTGGTGTTATGAAATCATCCCTAGAAGGCGATTTTTTTTAGAAAATTTGTTGTGAAGCTTTAAAACAATAATTTGTATTCATTTCATAATTATGGAAAACTTCAAGATAAGTGCTATAAACATTGTATTAATTTAATGAAATCATTCTGATGTTCAGTCTCGCTGGGTCCTAATATTACGCATACCTTCCGAGAAGGAAACCATGCATGCCATTTTATAGGAATCATGATTTCAATCTCTTCTGGTATGAGTTAATAGTACGTATTTATCATCACTATTTCGATAACAGCTATTTACAGTATATCCGTTCTGTATAATCATTATTTGCATTCATTAGCATGGAAAACTGGTCTGCAAAAAGTGCATTTTCCCTTATGCAGCCCTTATTAATAACCCCCTACTTGTGATCCTTGTATGATATAATTAGTCAGTCGCGAATTACACATTATGATAGCAGATTGCAACCTTACGCTAGTTTTCGGTGTGGAGTTCCCTCGTACTGTTTTATCTGTAATTACGTGGTAATTAGCGGCAGGGGGAGACACTTAAGTTTATTCCCACTTATTTAATTCGCAACTCGTCACTGAAGGGTGTATCACAACATTGTATTATATTATAACTATCACGAGTCAAGCACTTCAAGTAATTTTTTCATAAAAAAACTGTGTTTTTAAAAATAATTTTTATTTTTACAACTTGTCTCTTATTTTTTTGCATCTTTCTCCTTCTTCTTTCTTTATCGTTTACCTTTCTCTTTTCTTCCCGTCCTTCTTTCTTCTTTCTTCTTTCTTTCGTTCTCTGTCTTTCTTTCTTCTATGCTTCTGTTTTCTCTTTCACATCTTACTCTTCTTCTTCTCGTCTCGATCCTTCTTTCTTCTTTCATTCATTTCCTTGCTATCTTCTATCTTTTCCTCTACCTATCTTCTTCTTTCTTCTTTCTTCTTTCTTCTTTCTTCTTTCTTCTTTCTTCTTTCTTCTTACTTCTTCTTCTTTCTTTCTTTCTTCTTTCTTCTTTCTTCTTTCTTCTTTCTCTTTCTTCTTTCCTTCTTCTTTCTTCTTCTTCCTTCTTTCTTCTTTCTTCTTTCATTCTTTCTCTTTCTCATCTTTCTTTTCTTCTCTTCTTTCTTCTTTCTTCTTTCTATCTTTCTCTTTCTTCTTTTCTTCTTTCGTTCTTTCTTTCTTCTTTCTTCTTTCTTTTCTTCTTTCTTTCTACTTTCTTTTCTTCTCTTCATTTCTTCTTCTCTAAAAACTCACCCGAAATGAGTCTGCATTGATTCAACAAGGAAAATTTTTGGGAAAATATGATTTTATTTCAGTACTGTTTTATTGAAATTGGAATTTTCTTCATTTTTTGACTTGAAAAAAATATACATGTGCGTAGATTTTCACGGTCGTTGTTGAATCTATTCGTTTTTTTGTTTGTGGATCATTTAGAAACCGAAGCAGTATGAAAGTAAAGCTGCCAAGGGTGCGATAAAGATTGGACAAACAGGGCGGACTGTAAGAAAAACGCATTGACGAACATAAAAGAGCATGTAACTTGGGACACCCCCTGACAAGTCGGGCAATAGCCGAAACATTTTATTAAGACTGGGACACTTTTTTTCCCACTTTTGAACCTAAATTATTACACACCAAAAACTACAAAACACGCAAAATTAATGAGGCTATCGAAAAACACAAACATCCAAACAACATTAACAGAGATGACGGACTTAAACTACGGACACACATGATTTTATTGTTGTTATTAATTTTAGTAGTATTGTTATTATTATTATTAATTATATGTATGAATACATACATGGTTTAACGCATTTCATAAGATATAAAGTATGTCTTTAAATTAAAATTGAAATATTATAATAAATAGCTTAACGCATAAAATACACTTGATTCATACGTGAGGCTTCCATATAAAAAGGCTTTCTCGTTCCAAGTTAGAAGCTGAACGTGTTTATTTTTGTTAAAAATATATATATTTATTTCGTATTGTTTCATAAAGAAAACAAAATAAAGAACCGCATTTTAAATAAGAATTCATGCTATTTTTTACTGAATCTGCTAATCGCTGCCCTAGTCCTGAATGTTCAATCAACCATTTCGTAAATTTTGCAGGAGACACTTTATTTTTGTTTTTACATATAGATCCTTAATGATTCACGACAGAGGTAATTTCGTTTCGTATATATTATGACATAATGTATGCGAATCAATATTACCGAAATCGCGAATCATTTAGGATCCACCGGTAAAAACAAAAATAAAACGTCTCCTGCAAAATTTATGAAATGGTTCATTGAACATACAAGAACTAAGGCAGCGTAATGAAAGCTTTCTTGAGAAAAAAAAATTTCAACCTGGATTCAAAAGTCATATTACACATTCGACTTCAAATGTGATGTAGATTCACCAGTTTTCTGGTTGTACCTAGAGTTTTGTTACACCATGTATATTTACTAATTAATTTACAATTACGCCATTTTTCTTTAACTATTAATATCTTAATATTATACATTTTAAAAAGTAAGTTTATACCTACTATTAACTGTAGGTATAAATTAATCATTTTGCTTATTAATAAAATAAAAAATTATCACTGCATTTACAATATACACCCTAAAAATGCCTAGTTCATATTCCCTTTTAAAACTACTCTACTTTGTTGAAATGTCAATTGTAATAAAAATACTTCCATTATCCACGACCCTTCTTAAAACAGGATCCGTTAATAAATCTTAATCCTCTCAAGAACTGAGATTTGGGAAAAGTAGTTTTAATAATTTCTCACCCCTGGCCTGCTGGTCGTGCTACGAACTAACCCTAGCCCGGACTACCCCTAGCCCGAACCGCCTGAGTTATGTGCTCTACGTGCCAGGAGAAAGGAATCCTAACAGGACTCTTATTTACGACAACTTTGAGGGTACCTACAGAAGGTTTGTCTAAGGATCTACGCGTGATTTTTAGGGATTGATTGAATTTTGTAGTGAAATTAATTTGTGTGGTTTTTATACTTTTAATTGATTAGTATTACGCCATTGTTCGATTGCGAGTATGCATTTTTTAAATATATTATGTAAATCAATTTAGGAAAATTCTGTTTTGTAAAGAAAATGTAACTACAGCCCACTTTATACAGGACAGAAAATTGTACAGTTTATTGTTTAGAAAACTGTACAGTCTGTCAAGAGACACGCTAAAAATGAATTTTATTAAAGCGTAATCGTATGTTTGCATACAGGAAATTGTTAATATAGCTAATAATGTAAATATGTCACTGGTATTTTACGTTTTTAAAAACATTCAACTAACTAACTAACCATCACGCCATTTCCCCGTAGGGGTAGGCAGAGAGGATAGAACGCCATACCACTCTGTCCTGACAGACTTCCTTTGCTTCCTCTACATTCATACATCTTCTCATGCAATACGCTGATTATTCCCACTTTTCACATGACCACTTTCAAGTACTTGACGTACTTTGTCATGCCATGTCTTTCTTGGCCTTCCGCGGCTTTTACATCCAGGCACACTTGCATTTTAACTTCATTTCAATATTTCATTACCATTAGTATGTAGTGTTTTAAATATTAATTTTTCATATTCATATTCAGTTTGTTATGTTTTAATAATGTATAATAATTTCAGTAGTTTATTAGTATGTATGTGTGTTTTAATATTCATAATAATTCCAATATCGTAGTGGTATGTAATGTTTTAAATTATTTTATTACAATTTAGGACTGCCAATACCCAGCTCCTAGCTTATTTGGCAGTCCAAGACCATAAATATGTAACCTTAATGTGTACACACTAATTAAATAAATACATAAATAAATAAATTTAGCCGTTCTTTCATCACTCATTCGCTCCACGTGACCAAACCATCGTAAAAAAGCCCTTTCTAATATCTACATTAAAAACATTAACTGTCAGGACAGCCAAACTTCACGCTGACCATTAAATATTCCATACAGTTTTCGCTTTATACGGGACAGTTTGCGAACTGCACAAGAAACTGTACAGTTTTCTGTCCCGCATAAAGGGCGCCTAAAACTTTATGTAGTGCTGGTGTCAGCAGCGTAATAGGGTTCTTCCCGATAGCACAAATATTCTTAAAAACGTTATAAATATTTTAAAGTATATTTTTACAATTCCAATGATATAAAACACAATGATCAAAAATGTTGTTTTCATTTATAAATTTATGTTTTAAAAAAACACGAAAATACGAATGATTTTTAACGCCCGTTATTGGTTAATGACCCGTCCACCATGAAAGGCGTGAAATTCATTACGAAGTGAGCGCCTATATTGCTGTGACGTCACACCGCATGCGCGCTAAATGAAGGATTTGGCGAGCGATTTGAAAAAGCGCTATTTCAAACCGCGCTAAAAAATTCATATGACATCGTAAAAAAAATTTGAAAAATTCCCTTGATATTGTAATTTTTCAATCAATTTTTTTAAATAAAAAATCGGGAAGAACCCAATTGGAACGCCATGTGCAGTGTATTTCGATCATTTTAATTGCACAAAGGTTACATGATCAGTCTTACGCTTCAGATCCAGTTCAAGGTATCACATAATAAGAAGAACGTGAGAACGCATTCAAAATAAATATTTCATGTTAACCCCATCGGGAATCGAACCCGCCACCTGATTCTACAAATAGAATCCAAATTCAGTCAAAACAGACATTAGCACATTTTTTGTTTTTTTTTATTTTTGAATTATAAAAGACTAACCAATTTACAAAGTGAAAATTTCAATAAAGCTTGGATTAGGCTTCAAACTTTTTTAAACAAATTAAATTTGAAAAATGGTGTAACTCCTTCAGAACGCCCCCGAACTCCCAAAGGGTGAATATAAGATTGTTATAACCTTTCAACATAATTACCAATTCTCTACGGGCGGTTATTTTAATCCGAACGAAACTATTTCCCACCCTCACGGCGCGGCGCGGCGTGGTATTTTAAGACCATTCTACCCTTAGGTAATTTGCACACGGCCTAATTAAAGCCTTAGGTAAGTAACATATTAGTTATATTAATAAAGAGAAAAAATAATACTCCAGGAAATGATTCAATCAATAACTTTATTATGTAAAAAATATATGGAAAATATCTTTTTAATTTATTTGATTGAAAAACAACAGCATACATAAAAATGAGCAAAACTATTAACTATATTAAAAGCAACTTAAAGTTTTTCTAAATGTTGATAGATTTATGAAAATCAACTAATAGTGTAAATGATATAAATAATGATTTGTCTATAAAAGTAGAAAGTATGGTTAAGGCTTTCGGGAGGCATACGTAGTATATGGTCTAGCCAACCGAAATGCCTTCGCCGGATTACAGTATATACTAAAGTTGCTGTGTCCGTTGCCTCACTTCTGTGTTCCTTACAAAGTCAAACCACCGCACATATGTACTTCCAAGAGATACCTATTCTCAAAACTTAGAAGAAGTCTGCTATTTTGGGCCCTGGTTAGGTGCCACGATTCGCACCCAACCAGAAGAACACAGGTGTGATGCAGGCGTTATGAAGGCGGAATTTTTGTTTTAACCGAGTAAACATCCGATCTCCAGACAGCTTTCATACTGTTAAATGTGGCAGAATGAATTATATTACATTATATTATACTTACCACTAAAACAAGTTTTTTTATTAAAAACTAATTTAAAATTCCATCGCCAACGCAACACTATTTAAAATTTTAGAAACCAGGTAAATATTTGGACAGTTGAATTTTCAAATAGCTTCTTATATCTAACCACTAAAAAATATAGTAAATTAATTTAAAACTAATTTAAAATTCCATCGCCAGACGACTATTTAAAATTTAAACACATACCACTCAAACAGCTACAGCTCATTTTCACCAGATTTTATGTAAATTTTGGAGTAAATATAGTAAATTTTCTTTCTAAAATAAAACCAAAAAACTTACCAGACGAAAGCATAATTTAAACACATACCACTCAAACAGCTACTCAACTCAATTTTTCTAAATAATGGAGTAAATTATTTTCTAAAATAAAGCCAAAAAAACTTACCAGACGAAAGCATAATTTAAACACATACCACTCAAACAGCTACTCAACTCAATTTTTCTAAATAATGGAGTAAATTATTTTCTAAAATAAAGCCAAAAAACTTACCAGACGAAAGCATAATTTAAACACATACCACTCAAACAGCTACTCAACTCAATTTTTCTAAATAATGGAGTAAATTATTTTCTAAAATAAAGCCAAAAAACTTACCAGACGAAAGCATAATTTAAACACATACCACTCAAACAGCTACTCAACTCAATTTTTCTAAATAATGGAGTAAATTATTTTCTAAAATAAAGCCAAAAAACTTACCAGACGAAAGCAAATTTAAACACATACCACTCAAACAGCTACTCAACTCAATTTTTCTAAATAATGGAGTAAATTATTTTCTAAAATAAAGCCAAAAAACTTACCAGACGAAAGCATAATTTAAAACACATATTCAAACATTTCTTTGAGAGGCTTTTGAACTTATTCTAATTTATTTTCAACAAACCACGAAAGTAATTTCGCGGTTGACAAAATGTGGACGTACTAATTTAAACATTTTAATTATGTGGTAAAAGGTCCACTTAATGTCGAACTCATTTTTTTTGTTAGCTATTAGCTGGAATATTAATATTTCATATTATGTGATAACTTAGACTGGCGCTGAAGCGTAAGATTGATCATTTTGCCTTCATGTAACAAATGATCAAGGTTCGATGCACTTGTGTATCAATGCAGTGCCCTATGCACCATTGGGTGCGTATAAGGGAGAGAAGTAGAAGTAGATGCAGTTGCTTCAGCCAGCCAGTCCAAGAAATATTTTTAAGTGAAAATTAACATGGAATGAAATATTTTTGGGACAATAATACATTTTACAATATACACACATATGTCGTCACTTTGCTCAAAAGTATCAATTTAGTATGTTTGTTTGAATAAGGGAAATAAATCCTTCTGAAGAGTAGCATTGTGCCTTAAGGTGATTAAAAACCAGGGGTAGATTTAGGATATGTATGGCAACCCTCGGATAAACGTCCCATCTTATTCGTAGGAATAATTGCCATTGAAATAATTCCTGTGAGACAGCCTCACGCGTAAAACACGTTTATCATGGTTCTAATCGTCTTAATTAGAATTGTTGTCGCATTTACGGATTAGCCCTGGGCAAATTCACCCTGGGCGAATTCACCCCCACCTCCCCTAATCGGAATATGGGATGGGGCTTTTTAATCCACGGTAATCTGCTGTAATCTTTATTAGTTATTATGTTGAAATATCCTGAATTATTGTGTGATAAAATACGCGATAAGTAGATGTAAATTTTATATTAATCATAAATGTTCTAGAATTTCAAATCATAGAAAAAAAACCCAAATATATTATGTTCATTAGGGTAACTTATTTGAAATGTTTTGTATATTTTTATGCGATGCCATACTATCAGAATATTGGTGAATACTCGAAATTAAAATTTTTCGTGAGAGCAGTTTGAATATTTAAAATTAATAATTGCACTCTACAATAATTATTATGACTCAAACAAACTTTTAAGACAACATTTTGAATTTTTCTCTTTAAAATCACTGGTATAGTGCAAAATAGCATGTCTCTGTTCTAAGGTATAATTTTTAGAAGAAGAAGATTAATAATACTTGCTATGTTGCCATTGAAGAAAAATATATTTTTCTCAGTAGTATATAAAGTCAATATTGTTAGGCATTAACCACGGTATAATAGGGTTCTTCCAGATACCATGAATATTCTTAAAAACGTTACAAATATTTCAAGTATATTTTTACAATTCCAACGATATAAAACACAATACTCAAAAATTTAGATTTTATTAATAAATTTATGTTTTAAAAACACGAAAATACGAATGATTTTTAACGCTCGTTATTGGCTAATGACGTCATACTCGTCCACCGTGAAAGGCGGTAAATTCATTCCGTAGTAAGCGCCTATATTGCTGTGACGTCACACCGCATGCGCGCCAAATTGAGGATTTTGCGAGCGATTTGAAAAAGCGCTATTTCAAACCGCACTAGAAAATTCATATGACATCAATTTTTTTAATCAAAAAAATAAAAAATCGCAAAAAACCCCATTCTGTTCATGTTTTTTATTTGGGGCAACCCTTAATATGCGAAATACGCGAAATATTACGAAAGGGGCGGGATGGCGTCACGCCTGAAAGTGTGACGCGATGTGTGATGATTTTCATGATAAATAATAATAATAATAGCAGAGCCGTGCATTTTGGTGACGGGTTAGCACCGCAGGGAAATCAAACATTTTCCCGCCATTTTCACGGAAAACTTTCGCGGAAATGCGCATCTGCTGAAATGGCGTCGAATAATCATGAAAATATCAATTCGCTAAAGGGAAATAGCTTTTTTAAAGTCTTTTATTAAACTTTAGCCCTGTTTATACGAACACCATTTTAAATATTTTAAATACTACTACTTTCATAAACAACATTTTGAGTGTGTCCAAATACTTGTAGACAAAAACTGGATTTCACCCATTACGGGCTAATAATTACAATTTGACATTTCAACAGAGACGAGAAATTTGGAAGGGAATATGGATATCTAGGCGTTTACAGGGCTTAGGGCAATTTTCTCAATGGATGACAGAAAGTTCACATGTGAAGCGTCGCGCCATTTTACTGTATATTGGCGGATTGGATAGCAAATACTAGGTGAAATGAGGAATGTTGAATGAACTAATTCAAATAATTATTTTTACAAAAAAATTTAAATACCTGCAAAATTATTTTTTAATTCGTTCACAGATTTGCTCACAATTCCAACGTTCAACAATTTCAAAAAAAAATATTTCTATTGAAATTTAACAAATAAAAATATTATATTAAATCTGGTTACAACTTTACTGGGAAAAAAACAAATGACTTAATGATGAAAAACAGAAGATTGTTTTTTTCTCATGATTAATGTGTTTTTTAAATATTTTCTTCGAATGCTAAAATTGAGGTTTTTATTTAATATAAGATAGATCTATTAGTGTTTTTACGAAAATTCACATTTATAAAAAGTACTAATGGATTTTCAAAAAAGTACATTTGCGTTCTTACAAAAGTCACAATTGTGGCAAAGTTGGCGGCCTCCGTAGCGTCTGAAACCACGATACGGAGGTTCTAGGTTGGATTCCCGGTAAAAACAAAAAAAAACAAAAGTTGTTCTTCGCCATACCTGCTGTTTGTTGCTCCTCAGGTAATCAAATACTTAAATAAAATAAATACTTCAATTTCATTGCTACTCTTAATTCATTCAATTCTCTTTATCTGAAATAAAACAGTTCGTCAAGTAATTACAATTCAATCACAATTCAAGTTCATAAAATTGTTTATAGTCGAGTAAAAGTAAGGTTTGCATTTCAGAAAATTGGTTTTAATATCTTAATAGTGTTGCTATTTAACTAAGCAGTTTTTTGTAATTTTGTATTTTTATGGGAGTTGGATCCTGAGAAATTTGCTATTGTACGCTAAACAAAAAATTATGCTGTTTGATAATTTATTGTCCCAGGATATAAATTCTGGGACACCTTACAATAAATCATGGTACACAATAAATCCCAAGTTTTAGGTATGAGTGCATAAACCGGGACATAGAAAATTGCACTTTTTTAAATATTCAATGTTCATTCTGTATTTATTTTTCCCGAGGATGATCATTACTATATGGATCCGCCACGATGAGACTCTCTGGTAACTTTGTCCGAACGAGGATCGGAATATGGAAGGACTTACCAGAGCTGGACTCAACAGGGGCGGGAAGTGACGATGAAGGACCACCAGGAAAGATGAAGTATCATGGAATACTCTGGATTTTGGTGGAAAGAACGAAGGAAGATCAGGTGTTGGAGTTCACGAGGAGGATGGAAATTGCGAGGTCAGAGTAATGTTGCTGCGCTGAGCGCGATTTTTCGAGACTGACGCGGTGTTTGAAACAGGTGACCAAACGGAATGGAATGGATGAAGGTAGGGAATAAATTTTGGAAGGAATCCGAACTACCTATCACCAGAGAGTAGGCACCACAAACGGCCAAACCACTATAGTTAAATCGTTAAAAGAACCCACTATGTACAAAATCACCATTTTTCCTTTTTTCGTTTACCATTAAAATCTAACGCCTTCGCTGGATGATTGTTGATACCCAGGGTTGCTGCGTTCGTTGTCTCACATCTGTGTTCCTACCACTGCAAACCTAATTTTATTCTAAGACACCTGTTTTCAAAACTCAGAAGTATGCCATTTTGGGCCCTGATCAGGTGGGATGCAGGCTATGCAGGTTATAAAGGTGGAATTTTGTTTTAACCTAGTAAACAGCCAGGCGTTTCGGCTGACTAAGCCATATACTACGTATGCCTCCCGAGAGCCTTAACCATGCCTATTTTACAAGACATCAGGTTTCGGCGTCCTGGGCGTCCACTGTTGACGATTCGCCGGCAGTTTGCGTCAGAGCTGCGGGACGCGTACTTGATTTGGGAGGATGTGCGGGAACTGGTGGCCGTTCGCTTGGGCTGGAGGCAGTTTGTGGAATCCATATGCTCCACATAGTGAACGGATATGGTATGATGATGATGGTGATTAAAATTTATTTTTTTTGTTTTGTTGGCTAGTTATTAATTAGAAATCGGGGATAATTATTGTCAATAATGTTTTCCTAATATTTATCTTTTATAATCTAACATCATCCCGCGAATATTCCTTACAAACATATTTATATTGACTGGTCTATTATATTTTCAAAATCACAGTCAATATAAGTGATTATAAATACTAGTAGTAGACAATATCCCTCCAGGGGTGGATCACTTGATTAAAATTTCAAAATTTGCGTGGAATATTTCGTAATAAAAGTCCGATATAAGCTTTTATTTTAGCTTGACGAGACGAAGCAGCGAAGGGGTGGGTGGGGAAAAGAGGGGAGGTACATCCTTCAGAAACGGAAATTAAACGAAAATTCGCTGAACAAAGGAGATTGTATAGATATGATTAAAAACAGTGTCTCATTTAAGACGAGAAATATAGAACTGACGTTGAAATATGAACCTGTTTCCATGGAGTCAGCATCAATTTATTGATCTTTAATCTACCGATATATATTACATTGTGTAATCATCTGGGATAAAATATACTCTGGTAATAAGACAACTGGATCACATAGAAAGGATTCCTATCAAATTCAATAAAATTGTTTTGTTCGCAATACATCTTAATTTAATCCGCGTTTTCTTCCTACGGCTTCATCAAGAATATAATTCATGTGCACATAGTTAAATGTTTGAGTATTATTGAGATATCCCAACTGAGACAGAGAAACTCTGGAAAAGGAATAAAAGCCCCATCCTTTCCCTAGACTGCTTTAAAGACTATCGAGTCTTTTTTCAGTCCAGCCAACTCTACCGATTTTTTCAACAAGCTAAACCGCGATTTTAAGATTATTAGTGTGATAAAAATACGGATGAATTTACGATTATGTACGCGAACACATGCTTTCATTGTACCCCTACCACCGTCTCGGCTTTATGTATTATAATTGTCATTGTTTCCATCACCCAAACCAACCAGAGTCGGCCCAAATTAACAGTGGTAGGGATGTTAGTTTCTACCCCGATCATTATTTATTAGTAATTATAACCACCCGTGTGGAGACCGGTATCCCGCCTCGCCAGGCCCCCCATCCCAGACATCCACCCGTGCATCCGCGGTCAGGGTCTCAATGGAGGGGGGATTAGGGAAAAGAGGGGAGGGGACAGAACGCATGTGTGCATCTCACACTATCATCCTATCATCCTATCTGGCAGACACTATTTCATACGTCCCCTGCCGTACCTTATCACAATAGGAAAAGGAATGTGAATTATCCAGGCGTTTACAGGGCCCATGACCGGTCATTGGCTGGTTAAGTCACTTGACGCGTTACAACATTTCCAATTCCGCCTATAATCTGACAACCAAATATGACAAATTTTGGAACATCGGTTAGTATGAATTATCACACGTCTATTTGGAAAATCGCTAAACATTTTTGGCCATCAACTCCTTTGGTGTAGGTAAGATTCTCCCGAATTTTATTACTTACTAGAAGACGCCTGAAGATGTCTATTCGATTTTTGTAGTCAAAAATTGAAACATGTTTATGTCATTATTTTTATTAAATATCAAAAGATTGTAAACTCCTGGCAAATAACTGTTTTTCGAAAAGTGCTAAATTCGCAGTACGGACTTCTGGTACCAACTCTTATGTATGGAAGTGAAGTGTGGTGTTGGAAAAAGAGGGACAAAAGAAGACTGAATGCTGTTGAAAAGCAATCTCTCAGGCGAATGTGTGGTAAGACTATGTAAAATAGGTGTACAAATGCCGAATGCAAGGCTGAGATAAGCACCATCGACCAAATTAAAGAAGAGCTTTTGCGATTGTTCGGCAATGTGGAGTGAATGAATGATGAAAGAACGGCTAAAAAAAAGCACAAGTGGGCCTAGATTTAGAAGTCGAAGAAGGCCGTGAAAGACATGGCCTGATCAAATACAGCTGGTACGTGAAAGTGGACATGTGTTAAGTCGGAATAATTGACGTGCTCGCGTGAGAAGAATACGTGTATGTGGATGAAGCAAAAATAGTGTGAAGCATAAGCAGTGTGCCAGGATAGAGTGGTGTGGCGTTCTATTATTTCTGTCTAACTAGTATATATTTTTTAAGGATAAAAAAATGTTATCCTCAAATATCCATTGAAGATTAAGAAATGATAAAACTGATTACGGGCTGTATTACGAACAATTCCAATAATAGAAAGACATTGGATTCTTAGAAAGACATATTGCGTATTATTATAAAAAATCGGTTAGTTACACTCAATGCTTGAAATATCATAAGGACTTTTTGAGAAATGTATTTTTTGAATTTGTGATATTCGTTCACTAGGATAAATATAGAAAGGATATTTTGTGAGAATATTGACAGTAGATCTATCAATCGTCATTATATCTGATCAGTGAACCGTCCCGTCATCGGTATACCATCAAACATGTTTGTAAAAAACTTTAAACAAATAACTCATATTGTATCTATTATAATGAGGAACTCGACCATTTTCATCATTGTTTTTTCTACGAAATACGCTATTGAACTGCTACTACTGCTACTCTCCCCTTATCTGCGCCCAATGGTACATCATCATCATCAACATACCAAATCCGCTCCCTATGTGGTGCATATGAATTCCACAAACTGCCTCCAGGCCAAGCGATCGACCGCCGGCTCCCGTGCATCCTCCCAAGTCAAGTCCACGTCCCGCAGCTCTGACGCAAACTGCCGACGAATTGTCAACAGCGGACGACCAGGACGCCGAGAACCTGATGCTTTGTAAAATAGGCATGCATGGTTAAGGCTCTCGGGAGGCATACGTAGTATATGGCCTAGCCAGCCGAAACGCCTTCGCCGGATGACAGTAGATACCGAGGGTTGCTGTGTCCGTTGCCTCGCTTCTGTGTTCCTTACAAAGTCAAACCACCAATGGTACATAGGGTTCTGCATTGGTACACCAAGTTTAGTGAATCTTGAGAATTTGTTACATAAATTAATGTTCAGAACATATTTCACGACACCTCCACCACACTCCACATACGAACCACAATACAACATAAACATTAGCTTTTATATCAAATACTTGTTTCCTTATTCTTTCTGTCCTCAGAAATTTACTTCGTACTTGGTGCTATGTTATGTATATTGTCTCGAAATATGACTGTAAATTTAATATGCATAGCTCTTTTTGCAAAACATCAAAACAATACAATAATATTAAATAAATAAATGAAAGCAATTGAACCAAAGTATTGCATTTACGTCACAGATTTCCCATCAAAAATTGGTGGCATAAAAAACAGCACTGAAATTGAAACACAAAAATTATGCTTGTAAGCAAATCTGAATTTTTTTCCCTGAAAGGAAGTAGTTTTTTTTTTTTTAGTATGCTACGTGTTCCAAACGCAACCACGTTCGAGTTGAATACGCCATCTATGTATTGACAGTGAACTAAAGCTATTTCCAATTAACTTAACGCCAATTAACGCCATCTATATATTGACAGTGAAGCTATTTTCAATTAAGGCCAACACTTATAAATACTAAGTTGACAGATTTATGAGAACAGACGTTGAAACTAATTCTTCTTCCAAACAATTTTATTTTAAAAAAAAAAAATTTTTAAACGCTTAAATATTCAAACTATCCAATGTTAATTTACAGAAATACGTACATTATGCTAGTTACTAAATTTCTTCCCCTCTCTTTGAAATGTTGACTTATCCCAGTACCTGGTCAACCACTTAAAACATTTTTAGTTGGCGACTTATTACTTATTTTTTGTATTATTATACAAATCCCTGATGAAGGAGTAGTGTCTCCGAAACCGGTTGGAGTGTTAAAAAAATAAAAAAGTAGTTTAAAACAAAAGTTGTTTTAATTTCATAATTATGGAAAAAATACAAAAAAAAAAAGTGAGTGCTAACAAACATTGAGTTAATAGGAATGGTAAGCGTTCATTTTACCCAGTCAATGTCATGTCATAAGCTCTGTAAACGCTTGAATATTCCCGAGTTTGGAAAAAAGCTTCTTCATCTCTGTAGAGATATAAAAAATAATAATATTTTTGCTAGAACGACCTACGTTTTTAACAAGTTCTCATAGTTTAATTTGGTTGATTGATTCGGCATTCACTTTGTAACACTTCATAATGAATTATGATTAAATAAAACGATGTTATGTGTTTCTATTAATTGGTTTATTCTATATAAATAGAATTTACCTACACTACCTGGTTTCGGGAGTAACGTTTTCCCAGCGACTGGTGAAAAGTGTATTTTTACCTACACTATCTAAAATAGAATTTACCTACACAACCTGGTTTCGGGGAGTAACGTTCTCCCATCGACTGGTGAAAAGTACACTCCCGAAACCAGGTAGTTTAGGTAAATTCAATTTTTATAGAATAAACCAATTAATAGTAACACATAACATCGTTTTTTTTAATCATAATTCTCATAGTTTCAGTCAAATCTTATACATCAAACATCCAAGTACCTCATTCTGAAGAACAGCAAATAAAACGCATTTTTATTGCATCCATTTCGAAGCGACTTTATATGGCGCAGTTTACTACACAGTTTTCTGTGCAGTCTGAAAACGGTCCCGTATAAAGGTAAAAACTCTGCATGAAAAACTGTGTGCTAGTGTCAGATTTAAGCTGACATGACAGTCAATGTTTTTTTATGTAAACGTTTAAATAGACATTGGTTTATTGTATGCTTTTAAATACGTAAAAAAAACAATAACATATATACATAATTAGCTAAATATACAATTTCCTGAGAGCAAACATACGATAATAACTTACAATCGCGTTTCAAAAATACACATATTTAGCGTGTCTTTTGACAGAAGTTTGACAGACTGCACAGTTTTCTGAACAAGAAACTGTGTAGTTTTTCTGAACAAGAAACTGTCTCATATAAAGTGGGCATTAGTTAAGTGCCTTTAAGGGACTCGCGTTAAGGGCCGCCTCGTAGCATAGTGGTAGTGCATTTGGCTACCGCGCCTGAGGTCGCGGGTTCAATTCCCGTAGGGGGTCAACATGAAATATTTATTTACATGAGATTTTCATATTAATATTTCATTTGTGATACCTTGGACTGGTACTGAAGCGTAAGACTGATCATCTTGCCTTCATGTAATAAAATAATCAAGATACACTGCACTTGGTGTACAATGCAGTGCCCTATGCACCATTGGGTGCGGATAAGGAAAATTAGTAGTAGTAGTAAGTGCCTTTACTCGTAGCCACAAATAACAATATATTATATATAATGAGATAACCTTATTTTATGGTGCTGAAAAGATAAACTAGCGCCTGAGAGGCGCACAATATTTAAAACCTATTTATTCAATAAATTAAAATAATTGTATTTTTTTTTAAATCTTAATGAATTTTCATATTATTAATAGGTAAATAAAACATAAATGTTTATTATAATATTTTTATTTTTAGGATATTAAAAACCCTTTACAAAAAGTTAAAAAAACCAGCAGTTTTCTGTATTAAGGTATTTATGCCACATGCAGAAGCGACCGTCACTCGGCGGAGATGACCAACTACTGAGTTGGTTTGGCAACACAAGCTTGCACGCGCTTCGGTTAGAAAAAGACAGCGATATATTTGTTTCGCGGGCGCCTCTGAGGCGCACGTTATCTTTCGGCTTTAGCGGGTTTTACGGGTTAAGCATTATAGAGGCGGAATTCCTTTGCTGTTAATTAGTCAGTAAAATTTTAGAACCGCCTGGAACATTCCACTATATAGAACGCACTAGGAGGCCGAACTTATGTTCTATTCGTTCGGACCGTGGTAAGTTCCAGAAAATTCTACCGAATCTCTACACCTTTATAAGACGCCGCGCCGTTTACTGAGACCGGAGTTAGTCAACTTCCAGGTCGCTTCAAAGAAATATCTAGTACCTACTTACGTGCAAAAATTAATGTAAATTAATAAACAAATATTTTTGGAAATAATTGTACAGTATAAATTGTGAAATAAATAAACTTGAAAAACATTGCGAAATGGTTTTTTTCTTTCGTTATTTAAAATAAATCATTAGTCTGCAAACAGTTTTTAGATTCTCTAATATGAAACCAGAATATTATTATTTTTATATTTTTTTTTATTATTATTACAATATTATTTATTTTTCCATGAAATAATAAAAAAATAAATTTTAATCTCATTTATCTATTAATTTTATTTTAATAATGTCATTGTAATTTTTAAATAATAAATTTCTTAACCTTTTAAATAATTTTAATTTAGTTATTCTTGCTATTCTAAATAAAATTTTTAATTTGTTGTATTTTATCATTTTAATTCACCACATAAAAATCAATACATTTTCAATTTAATAACAACTTTTCTGTAATAAAATAATAACGCTATGCTTATTATGTTACATGTACCTATTTATTTTATTAAGTTAATTGTTATTTATAATAAGGCACTTGTATTATTAAAAATATAAAAGCCACTTGTATCGTTTATGATAAATAAATATTAACGGGGCCATTTTCTGTCGTAGTAGGTAGGCGTAGGTACATATTATTATAAGTTAACTTTGACACGAGTATCCGTTGCATCGCGAAGTTCCACAGTTAGCAGAAAGCTCTATATTTAGGTTCTAGTCCAGCGGATGTAGATGATGGCATTTCTAGAGAATCTTTGGATCATTTTGTTGTATGTAATTATAATAATATACCTTCAATAATTATAAATCGTTTCGATACAACCAATGTATAAAGGAACAACATCATCGCAGAATAGCGTAAGCGACATTTTTGGTGAATTGGGTTCTTTCCAATTTTTTTTTTTTTTTTCAAAAAATTGATTGAAAAATTACAATATCAAGGGAAATTTTTTTTTATTTTTACGATGTCATATGAATTTTTTAGCGCGGTTTGAAATAGCGCTTTTTCAAATCGCTCGCAATTCCTCCATTTAGCGCGCATGCGGTGTGACGTCACAGCAATATAGGCGCTCACTACGGAATGAATTTCACGCCTTCCACGGTAGACGGGTATGACGTCATTAGCCAATAACAGGCGTTAAAAGTGACTCGTAATTTCGTGTTTTTAAAACATAAATTTATAAATGAAAACAAAATTTTTGATCATTGTGTTTTATATCGTTGGAATTGAAAAAATTAACTTTAAATATTTATAGCGTTTTCAAGGATATTCGTGCTATCGGGAAGAAGCCTTTTGTGTTTTTTCATAAAAAAATTATCCGTATTATCCGTCGTCCACTGTTGACAATTCGTCGGCAGTTTGCGTCAGAGCTGCGGGACGAGGACTTGACTTGGGAGGATGCGCGGGAGCTGGCGGCGATCGCTTGGCCTGGAGGCAGTTTGTGGATTCCATATGCTCCACATAGGGAGCGGATATGGTATAATGAATAATGAATGAATGTTACAGAGAGACCCTGGTTCTCCAAATTAATGCTAAACAAGTTTGAGACCACCTCAATCTGTCGAATGCACATTGGCCACTGCTGCCTTGGTTCTCACATGTTTGGAATTCATGTTCGGGATTCTGCCATGTGCGAGTGTCAGCTTGGAGACGAGGATTTGAATCATGTTTTTCTTGGATGCCCAATAAATGACAGCTATCCTGAATTCCTATCTGACCTTTCCGAACTTATTGTTCCACTCCCTACTAATGTTGTAACTTCCTATCCCACCCATCAAACTTGTATAATAGAACCTTGAGTAAATTTTTACTAATTAATAGTGTTTAAAGTTGTGAATGTTTACATTATAGTTTATAATCTAACATACTATTTGGTCCCTATGTACAAATTTAATATTGATAGAATTGAAAACGTTTAAAATAGTTCTCTAAACAAGTTGAATATAAATTTCATTTGCGTATCCCTAATTATTTAGACTCATTAAAGTTTTATACCCTTGAATCCCTTGCACTTAGAAGAAATATCAATGATCAGAGTTTGGCTTTATAAATTGTAAATAACAAATAACATTTGACTCACAAGAATTAATTATCTACTCTCTTTCCGTGTCCCTTCCAGACCAACTAGACTGCCTAAACTTTTTCACCTACCTAAAGTTAAAACAAATCACAGAAATAATTCTACGATTTCCTCGAATTTGTAAGGCGTTTGATGATAAATTTAATAGATTAGATATGTTTAATACCCCATATAACAAATATAGAAAGGAACTTAAAAACTTACAGACTTAAGATGACAAATATTTATTTACATTATAAGTAGATTCTTTTAAACTGTTTAAAGCTACCTGCGGATACATATAATTGGATGGCAGGCATGTTATTGTTAATTATTTGTGTTAATTATATTATTTTACCTGTACATCTGTTTGTATCCCGAATAAAATAAAAATATACACAACTTGACACCTGGCTAGAACACCCATAGTGTGGTGAAAAGCCAAAAAAAAAAAAGAAGAAGAAGAAAAAGTTAACACGGACAATAATGTTGAAAAACTTTTTCCTGCACAATCGACTATTTCTCGTTTAAGTCGTTTTGTCGATATGTGTGTCTCAGTAGCAGTTTCATGATTGCTGGGCGGGTGAGTGTGTGTATAATATTAGGCTAGGAGGAAAAGCGCTTGCCAAAGGATCTCGCTGACTTTGTTCACATCGGTATATCCGGTGCATCCGGTCACACACCTCTACACGCACCACACACTAACACACGTTCACAGATCGGCACTGCTTATTTCGTTCATCTTCAATCTTTCACATTCGCAGAGGTGGTCTCCGTAAATTACACTGAGCAATCTGTAAACGTAATGAGGCTTTCCTACCACTGTACTACCACAGAATAGAATGTTCTTGAACATTAATTTTTTTTCTGTTAGAAATTATTTTTAAAAAAAATCAAAAAACACAAAACCGTCGGTGTAAATTAGACAATGGGGATATATCCCATATTTTTAAATTCCGTATTTTTTTGTGTGATTAGTTACGAAATTTTGAATTTTTTCTCTTTAAATTCAAATAATTAAAATTCAAAAGATTCCACGTAAAAAATATTTATAAACGGAGCTTATAAAAAAGCGGAATTGACCGCAAACGGATGCTGTAAAAAGCACACGTCTCCTAATCGCACAAAAAGGGTTGTAGTGAATATTTATATAGTTGATGCGATAGAACCAAGAAGGGGCCGTGCGTCCTGGCATAATCTTATTATTCAAATATTTTATTTGCTAAAGGAGATAAATAAATTATTATAAAAATTAGACGATATAAACACGCATCTGGTCGATGTCTAAAATGTGTGAAAAAATCATTTCTCTAATGTTAAATTCCAGGGAGAAAATTTGAGGAAAACGTTTGTTTGGGAAAGCGGGCGCGAGTCACGTGGTATGGTATGCTCTAAAATCTAAAGAAAACAAATAAAATAAAATACTATCAATAAAACTCAACGATAACCATTTTACGCTTTTTACGTTTACCGCTGTTTTCTAAAAAAACTTTAAAATTGAAGTATCTATTTGCAGAAGAGTAATTAAGGATATTTATACGTCCTTTCTAAGTTTCAATAAACTACTCGGCTAATCTAAAAGTAGGCACTGATATACGACTGACTAGAAGATAAATCGCACAAATCCTAAAACTGTAAGGTTTGTAGGTCCTACGCCTGGCCGCAGCGCTAGGTCCCGTGAATTTTTATTGAACTAAATACTGATTTTCTCATAAAACATTTCATATAAGGTATCCACCAAACATCAAGTTGATAGTGAAAAAATGACATGAAAACGTAAAAAAAATTCTACGTACCTACATGCAAATTAAGTTAAACGGAAATTACAACATTTTGAGTGTGTTCAAATACTTGCACACAAATCTGGATTTTACCCATGACGGGAGCAAGTATATAATATTGATTTTTATATCTCTACAGAGATAATGTCAATAATAGATGTCGTTAGCAACTCGCTGGTGGATACGTTTGGAACATATAAGGGAAAATAAAAAATGTTACCTTAACCTGATGTGGATATTCGCTTAGTGAGCGGCAACGGAATATTGTAAATACGTCAAGTGACCCGTTTTAACCAGGCCCATGACAGATCATAAGCCCTGTGACCGCTTTGAATATCCATATACCCCCCGGAAAAATTTTAAAAATCCACTACACCTCTGTAGAGATAAAAACATCAAAAACGGAAAATACTTCCTATTGGGTGGGAAAAAGATTGGTGATATCTACTTAGATTGTTATTAAATTTTGAACTATTTTCCTGGTTTATAAGTTATTCAACAAATTTCGATAAAACATCAGACAAAAATCTTGGTTTTGGTAGGATTGAGACCTCTGCCAAATATAATTAGAATATGAGTCCGGTGGGTTTTCACAGACAACAACTTTTGACGGTCCGACATGCGATATGGCGAACATTCATTCTTATCTTTTGTTTTTGGAAAGCCATACAAAGCTTTGTAGCAAGAGTACTGAATGAATGTTAGCTATATCGCAATACTGAAATTGAAAATATGTGTCTGTATTACGCCCCTTGAACTTAGATCATTGTGTAAACGGGCTTTTTGTAGACCTTTTTAGAAGTGAAAACCAAAAACATATAAAAAAAAAAAAAACAAAAAAAACAAAAAAAAAAAAAACCAATTTTAAAAAAAATAAACCAGTTTCCGCCCGGCCGTAGTTCCATCTCCCCTCATTTAGATAAATTACCCCTTTTATCGCGGGACCCCTTATTTTTATAATGGGGCTAGGGGGTTAAAAAGAAGTTCTTTCAGTATTTTAAGGGTAGATTGACTCCAAAAAATTTGTAGAAAACGAGGGGAAAGGCCCTTTACCGGTATTTTACAAATTTTGATAAAAATCGAAAAAAAAAATTTGTTCATATTTAGTTATCTTTCCCTGTATCACTTGTGAAATTTAAGACTGGATTGAAAATAAAATAAAAAAAAATCCCAAAGGGGGCCCCCCAAATTTATTAAAAAATAATCCTATAATTACCCACCCTTATACTGCATTTATTTCATTCTCTCTCAGCTTTTTTTTATTTTATTTATGGGAAGCAAGTTTTTTTTTAACCATTTTTTCAGTTGAAAACCCCGTTTTGGTTTTAACGGTTAGGATTGTTTTTAATTTTAACAGCCGGGTAGCGGGGAAAGTTAGAACAATGGAGGATTTTAATTACGGAACCACAATTACAAAAAGGGGGCCACAAAAATTCCGGTTAAAAAAAAATTTTTCCACAAAAGGGCATATTTTTCGGGGCCCAAAAAACGGATTTTTAGAAAAATCTATTTTAAAAGGTTTATTGTTTTTTAAGTTTTAAAAATTTTCGGGGTAATAAAACATGTTTTTTTTGGGGAAAAAAAAGCTAAAAGAAAAAAGCATCAAAGTAGTTTTTTGCAGTTGCAGCGGGCGGGGAACCGTAGGACACATGGTTGGTTTTTAAACTTTTCCCCCACTAAAACCCGAGGGGTCCCAGTAAAAACAAAGCCCAAAAGAAAAAAAAAAAAGGAAAAATGGTTTTTCTTAATTTGTTTGTTTAAAAATAATGAAAAACAGTAAAAATTTTTTCAAATTAAAATTTC
>JAGVSP010002494.1:0-50167 GCA_022494985.1 Micrasema minimum | reverse complement strand
AATGGGTGAAAACCCCCATTTAAAATTTTTGCCTTTCTTTATCGGGTAACTAACTACTTCTAAACACAAAATATTTTAATAAGTAAAAACATACAAAGTATACGTAATCTTTTTAGAATTTAAAGTTTTGGAATATTTAAATGTTAATACTGTATATTTTACATCGGTGTTTAATTCATTCGCCATGTCCTACCAAATGAAGTATTGAGAAGTCAAAACCGAATTGTACGCGACTAATATCGTCACTTCTAAAAACAGCGCAAAGTTTAGCGTTTTCACTTTTCCGTACCGCACGCCAATGTGCGAAATAAGAAGAATCAGCGGCACCGTGCGATGCCAGTAATGCGCGTCGTCATCAGTCAAGTATTGAAGATAAAAATACACGGAAAAGTTGTGCCGCGTATCTTTTCTAAATATGTGGTACAGATAGCTCTCGTAAAGAAACTCGTAGCCGTAAAGGTGATAAAATAAATTTGTTAAGGCAGCGAGCGACAAAAAACATCCCAAGACCAAGTTGAACTGTCGCCAGTTTGGGATCAGTTGATACAGGTCGGAGAATAATTCCGTCGCTGTGAATATTTTGTAGTCGCCGATCGCAAAGAACATCGGTAGGGTGAAGATGATCGGATATAAGCGGAAGTGTATCGCTAGACCGAGGAATATCCCAGAAAAGAAGAATTTCTTCGTACCTTTCATGAAGTCCGTCTCGTAAAAGATGAGCGACATTATAACGAGAAACGACGCGATTGTGTCCGCGTTCCCCCGCGTCGCAATAATAATGGCTAGAGGATTATACAGCCAGCAGAGAGCGCAATGCGACGCGGTGCGACCGGCAGCCGCCAAGTTGATCTCTTTTCCTTCAGCCAAAATTTTTTTATTTTCTACAACTAATTTTTTGATGGCGACCCCGACTAAAATATCCACGAGCGAGAATAGGATTTTCCCAAAGTTCTGATTGAACAAAACATTAGGTATCATCATCATAGCGATGAGCGGCGAATACCGATATGTATGTCTCTTGTAAGGAGACTCATCGTTGACAATGTGTCTCGCCGCGTCTGTGAACACTCTATAGTCAACATCGGTATAAGGAACTACATACACCTGATCGTGGAATTGACTGTATAGAATCAAAAACAGGCGAATAATTGTCGCGATGACCAAATGAGTCCCGAACGGTAGGTTCACAAACTTTTTTACCGAACCCATACTGCGGAATTTAATCTACAGTTGTTAGGACAAATTTTCACTGTTAGTAGAAAAAAAATGCTGTGCTATCGATTAATGTTTAATTATTAATAAAACACTCACTATTCTAGTCAAAGCATCGGAATTAAACCTGTCTTTAGAGGCGTTGGTTTATATATCACTCACAACCTTACATTCTACACTAACTAGACTTATTACAGTTTCGTTTTGAGTTCTTTGGCCGCTTGCATGATGCAGGTTTTAAGTAGCAAGAATTCCTTCAGGCATTCATCTTTACCGATCTTCGCATCCTTCAAAGTCGCGCACTTGGCGTACACGGACGTGGCTTTCCCGCATTTGGCCAACATTTGGGGATACATAGACAAACGCAACTGCGCCCTCTTGACAGGATCCATATCTTGAAAGAGATGAAACAGCTAATCGTGCCTCGAGATTCATACATCAGATTTCCGACTTTTTACAGGTTCTTACGGGTCGGTGGTTCGGACAAGTCTATCTCTGGCGCGGTGGTGAAGAATACGTCGTAGATGGGTCTCGAAAACAGCGTCAGCACGCAAACCGTCACAAATACGAATTGGAAAGTTCCCGGTGGGCCTGGCTCTCGGTTCTAGGCTGATACCGCCGCAGACAAAGGACTCCTTATGCCACTTGATGCAGCACTGGCGCATCTCCTCTAGAACATCCTCGCACCTCGATTCTTGGAAGTTATTTTCTGAAATGAAACAGGATTGAAAATTATTACAACAATACCAATAGTGACATAATATGAAACCATAAATACTATACATGGTGTAATTTGTAATTTGTCAAAAATGAACTGAGAACACACATGTTTCAAGCTCTTTCCTATGTGGGATATGAAATTTTGACAGTACTGAAATAAAATCAAATTTTTGCCATTTCCTAAAAATGGTCTTTGTTCCAATGATATACATTTTTCATGGATAAGCTATTTTCTTCCGTTCCTTGTCATGTCCTAGTCCTAGGAAGATCGAGACAATTTTGTCACAATCTCAACTTGTTAGAGGGAAACAGAATGATTAAAATGTATTAGATAGTGGAAGATAGATATAGTCGTCTTTGTTTCACTGCAGTTCTCTTTGAAATAGCGTGTCTAGTTAACTCAACATGTCTCTGCTTTTTTTAAATAGTGCAGGTTTTTATTTCAGATTTTGACTATCATATCGTAACTTGTTTATTTATTTAAATAACAGAAAATCCTTTAAACTAAAGTTTGAGCTATTTTGTTTATCGACTGAGTGATGAATTGCTACCACCAATGACCAATGACTTTATGTGTTATTTTAATGGAATCAAAGGAAAAATCAATAAAAAAGTTAGCTGCATAAAATGCTGATGGCCATTTTGAAAATAAATAAGTAGTTTATTACAAAAGTGTGTTTCATTTCACAATTATGGATAGCTACAATATGAGTGCTACAAACATTGAGTTTAATATTGCTTTAATGTGACAATAAAAAAATAATCACAACGCTATTAGTAGCAGTTGATTAGTCAACCAAATTTACTATGTATAATGTAATATTTTTAACAGTGCCAGATAGCATTATCAACTTTGTATTTTCCGCCTTCTAAAAGTTACAAAACGAGATCCTATTAGCCTGTTACATTGTAGCAACATTCTAGTGAGCGATGAATATTCATTTTAATTTCTTTAATAAACATATTCTTTTTAAAAGAACGAAAATAAAGTTCAATAATGTGATTTCTTTATCTAAAACACCACTTCTTGAGTTGACGATCAGCTATGGCCAAAATGCGTAAGACTGATCGTCTTACATTCATGTAACTAATTTAAATATATTTTATATTTAAAATAATGGAATTAATAGATAAGAGATAATTAATAAGCGAGATACATTCATTTAAAGTTTTATTTTTCATACGATTGGTGACGTCGCCGATCGCCTATCATACATACAAAATCTTTACAAAAATCCAACTTAAAATTATTGTATCTCTGTTATTAATAATCCGATTTATAATCGGATTGCATCGATATTCTCGTGATTTGTTGTTTAATTTTTCTGCATTCACAGAAAACTTTGATTTGCAGCCCATTTAAGTGAAAAACATTGAAGATTGAAGGTAATTTAGACCCCATATGCGTTTAAAACCAAACTGTAATTTGGCGCTTAATTGATACTGCAAATTACCTTCCAAATACAGGGAATATTCAAACAAATAGCCCATTGAAAATAACAATGAACTAGCATTGGACAATATTAAAATGTATCAAGGATTTAGGCAAAATCAATAGCAATTTGTATGGATTCATTGTGTAGGTGGGACTGATTTAGATTCAACTCCAGAATAATGCTACTACTAATATCCATTATCCACACTTAATGGTGCATACAGGCTCGTCTTTAGAGTAATAGGTGCCCTGTCATTGGCTGGGTTAAGTGGCCACTTGGTGTATTACAACATTCCCCATTCCGCCCATCATCTGATAACCATATAATGACAAATTGTTGAAACTTGTATATATTGAACTCGCGTTCGTAATATCACATTACAAGTGAATTTCTCACTGGTGACATCTGTTGAGAAGATTGTTAAGCATGTTTTGGCAATCAATCTTTATTGGTGTAGGTAAGGGATATCAATAATATCTGATATTAGACCAGCATGGGTATAATCCAGTAATTTGTCTACAAGTATTTGTACACATTCAAAAAGTATTCAGGAATAAATATTAGATGGAAGTGTACGTACATAGCAATATAAATTAAAAATAATTATTGTTGACTGTTTTCAACTCAATCAATTCTCATCTATTTCAATTGACCAATTTCATCAACTTTATTCCCAATCAATAAATCAATATGACTACACATATATTTCAACCTCGAGGTGTAGAGGATAGCACGTTGGGCTACCATGCATGAGGTTGCGGGTTTGATTCCTGCGAGGGTCAACATTAAATATTATATAATGTTTTGAGCGTGTTCAAATACTTTTACACAAATCTGGATTATATCCCAAGACGGGAGTAGGTATATATTTATTATTTTATATCCCTACAGAGATAAGGTAGAATTTTTTCCGAATTCAGGAATGTGGATATTCGAGCGTTTACAGGGCTTATGACCTGTCATTGGCTGGGTTAAGTGGCCACTTTATGTAGGTACTACAACATTCCCCATTCCGCTTATTAGCGAATATCCACACCAGGTAACATTTTTAATTTTGTATATATGCTCCACTAGCGAAATGAAAGCTCCATCTATGCATTGATATTGAAGATATTGATATTGAATCAAAAATGTTACCTGGTGTGGATATTCGCTAATAAGCGAAATGGGGAATGTTGTGGTACGTAAAGTGGCCACTTAAGCCAGCCAATGACAGGTCATAAGCCCTGTAAACGCTCGAATATCCACATTCCTGAATTTGGAAAAAATTCTACCTCATCTCTGTAGGGATATAAAATTAAAAAAATTATTAAATATTATTATTATTGTTATAGGCAGGTAGCTTTTGCTGGTGTATCAATAAGCACCCTTTGTACTGCTTCTCGTCTGCCTTCTGCATCTAAACGGTTCTTGAACTGGTTGACCGTAGTGGAGTGGGCAACTAGGAATTGGGGACAATTTTTATATTGATTTAAAATACAGTTTTTCACGTTGATATTTCGTTATACCTTGGACTGGCAGTGAAGCATAAGACTAAAGCCCGCTATATACGGGACAGTTTTCTGCGCAGTTTTCTATGCAGTCTGAAAACAGTCCCGTATACAACGAAAACTGTTTAAAAAACTGCGTGATTATGTCAGATTTAAGCTGACATGACAGTTAATGTTTTTTATGTAAACGTTTAAGTAGACATTGGTTTATTGTATGCTTTTAAATACGTAAAAAACCAATAACATATTTACATTATTAGCTAAATATACAATTTCCTGAGAGCAAACATTCGATAATAACTTACAATCGCGTTTCAAAAATACACATATTTAGCGTGTCTTTTGACAGAAGTTTGACAGACTGCACAGTTTTCTGAACAAGAAACTGTGTAGTTTTCTGAACAAGAAACTGTGTAGTTTTCTGAACAAGAAACTGTCCCGTATACAGCGGGCATTATATTTATTTATATTTACGGAAAAATCCATTTTAAATACAAAGATAAGCATAATAGGGATAACAAAGCAGTAAAAATAAAGTGACAGAACATTAAATCGGTGAAGCTAAGACAGTTAGAATAAAATGTGGACACACTCAAGACAGGATCGGGTCTACTTCAGTGAATGTTTATCATACCTTCATTTAGATTCACTACACTCGACGTACCAATGCAGTGCCCTATGCACCATTATATATATTTGCGAATAAAGGAAAGTAATAGTGGTTTTAAAACCCATTATGTTATTTATTGTATAAGTGATTTTCATATTAATATATTTTATGTATGATGGCATGGGACGCTTGGCCTGGTATTGAAGCGTAAGACTGATCATCTTATCTCACAATGATCAAGATATATACTGCACTTGGTGTACCAATGCAGTGCCCTGTTTATACAATTGATTATTCTATAAAAATTGGTGGGTTTGGCAACACTGCTATTTACTTAGAAAATAAAATGCAATTTATTTAAGTGTAGTTTATTTATATATCAAGTAATAAACAATCCATTTTTAAGAAATGTTTCAATATGTTTTTATACTTATGTAATATATTATAAATTATAGGTAGAGTATAAAATTATATGCACGATTTGGCGCGTTGGATACAATAGTACATTTTTAGCCAAGTAATTTTTTAATATATTGATTTGAATTAGTCCAATCTAAAATGCATTGTATAATTTGAATTTTCTGAACAAAAATTGAACTATTAGTTTAAAATTCAATGTAAATAACTCCACTTTCATACAGAAAACCCTATTTCAGTTCATAGACAGCCATGCAATAATGATTTTAAAAAGATTTTTCATACCCAACGCCTCAATTCGATTTTTAAACAATATTTTGATAGGGAAAAAATCAACTCTCTTTACATACATAGAATACAAAGTTTTGGTACAAATGAATATATTTTTTTTATTCCCTTGGGTCTAAAAAAAAACTATAAAAAAAGGTTGCCAACACGACAAAAATGATAAAGTTCCATTTTTTTAATGGCATCAAAATATATCTGTTTATGAAATTACAGCATTATATACACATAATTATAGCATTTCTTATATACAAAATATTACAACAGATCCTGATGTTTAAATAAATTTGTTAAACAATTCATTTGATTTATTTTTAGTACGTTTACCTACATAATATATAATGCAACAATTATTCAATGTTCAATATACCTAATTCAAGCGATATTTCTCAATGGAATGATTTTGGTGACATGGCAATTTCTTTAAATAATAATATTAGGCTTACTCACTAAAAAATAAACATTTCATTAAAAAACATATTGCAAAAAAAATACCATAAACAAGTGGGTTGATATGGAACACGTTTTTAAAAATATAGACTGCTCTCTCATTCATTAGCGTTAATTAATACTAGTAGCACAAGAGAGACACATGTATTTGAAACGAGAGAAAAAAACAAATGACAATCAATGGGATTTAAATTAAAAGATGTTGTCTCATTCATATTTTAAGAAGTAGAGACAATGCATGATTTTAGGCTTAGAGAATAACGCTTTCTCATTCGCTCTCATTTTTCAAAAAGTGGTGCAAAAGTATTTAAAATCTAGAAAAACAAATGTGTAAAAAAATCAAATCTATTATGTGTAGTGCTTTTTCATTCGCTCGCATATTTAGAAAAGTAGAGCAAAAGAGAAGCATGTATGGTTCGAAAAAAAAAAGTAAAAATCACGAGGCTATTGAGTTTCATTCGGACGCAGCCAGTTTTCCTTTACCCGCACAGTTCTGGCAATTGTAGTAAGCTTGCCCTGTGAAAAGTAACAGCTATTGTTCCATAGAATCGTCCGGGCTAACAATTTTACTAGTGGCAACATTCTCCTTTTCCTGGTTAAACTTCACTTCTTTTTTACTGCTGTTTTCTGTGGAATTTTCTATGACAGGTTTGGGCGGGATTGGCCCAGGGCCTTTAACACTCAGAGGATTGGAAATTTCATCATTTTTTATTGTGTTTTCTGAGGTTCTTTGGGATTGCGAGTCGCCGAGAGGATTTCTATCATCTTGCTGTTCCATTTGTTTAAGAGGGTCTGTATTCGGCGGGCTTGTGGGCGATGGTCTTTGTTGCGTAGCTCCGACTAAATGTTGAGGGTTGCCGGAGTTTAGCAAACGGGCCCGGTCACTGCGACGCCACAAAGTAACTTCCTGCTGTTTGAAATAACGGCGATCTTCCGTGTCCATGAGCACCAGGTTCAAATAATACCGGACTGAGAATTTGTTGTTTATATCGCGCATGGTCGGCGTTAGATCGTAGCCAGCGAGGAAAACTCTTATAGGTATGCTTTCTCCGCGAACAGGCGCCCCGTCCATTATCTCGTACTTAGCGACTGTTTCGTTTTCTGTGAAGGTGTTGGGACTTGCGCCTGTTGTCTCCCTCTTGATAATGGATATCTCCATATGTTTGATCTTGATGCGAACGAGAAGGAAGTATATCTTTCCGACGATCACGTCTTTCAGGTGGTATTTTGATTTGTTGTATTCAAATTCAATATGGAGGCAGTCCTCGATTCCAACTTCCATTTTTATCGAGTTGTGCACGTCTGGGTAGCTACATAGTGTGTGAACAGCGATGTCAACTTCTTTCACTACGTCTGTGAGGCGACGAATGACGGTCGCACGGACGAAATATCGCAGCCTGACATTTGAGCCGGAGTACACTTCATAAGGTTTTTCCACATTGGCGAAGTCGAACGCGTAGGACGTGTGTTGAAGCAGGTCTCCCGGCCGCGCTAGCTCCTTCACTAGAGATATGAATTCGTGGTGATTACCCCTATCGTAAAAAAGTTCGATCTGTCCAATAAGCTCTACTTTAATCCCCTGATGCTCCAGCTTCGTACCGGGTCTCCTAACCGTCACATTCACTCGCCCAGACACTGTTTCTCCGTCGTAAAACAAGAGTTGCTTTTCCTTTTTCCCGTCGTCGGAGTTTTTCACCTCCACGACTTTCCGCCTCTCGGCGTCGTCAAATACGATCTCGATATCCGCCGTCTGGCCGAAACCAAAAAAACTCATCTTGGAGGCGGGCGGTTCGACCAAACTCGCTGCAAGGGTGTCGGGGAGGCGTACGCGATCAAAAATTAGACAAGCAGACTGCGAAAAACATTAAAATCTGTATCAAACGCCCGCAAACGGGCCTAGCGATTATTCGACAGCTCGCAAAGATGGCGACTGACGTTGTGTCAGATGTTATGTGATCGGCCGGGTGAGAAAAAATGGATAAAGCGAAAATGGAAAACTGACCTGAGAGACACTTCTGAATTTTGCAGGCATTCGCCTTGCAGGGGTCCTTCATAAACGGCAGATTTTTATTATCAAATTTGACTGGAAAAAAAACAGTTTTCCGTGAAAAATCTCATTGGATTCCCGGCTCCAGGCGTGCAAACCAAAGATGTTGGAATTTTTTCTTAACCAAAAAACTCACAGCGGACCTACTCGTCCACCAAACAACTTACTGTCTATGATCTAAATTATTTAAAAATAATGGAACAGCCTGAATTTTTTAAAAGTAAATTTGAAGTATTTGAAGGTCGGCAATTGTTTGTGGTAGGAAACGAGGGTTGTTGAGCTGGAAAGTGGGCATTCGTCCGACTTTTACCAATTAAATAATGTTGGATTTATCCAGGACGTCTGTTGGAATAGTCGCTGGACTCGCCGGGACATTCTTTCTAGGATATTGTATATATTTCGACCAAAAGAGACGTAAGGACCCCGATTTCAAGAAAAAACTAAGGGAGCGTAAGTCGCCAGAATTTACGATTTTACCAGCACATGTTCTCTTATAACCGATTAAAAACGAATAAAATACTTGATGTAATATCTATTTAGCAATTACAGCCTTCGTATGTCATTGTAAAATCAATTATTCCCATTTTGGCAGCGGTTTTGTTACATGACGTTTGATCCCGCAGAATTTCATTTTGGGTCAAGGGCTAAAACGAACAGAAATTACTAAAAAGACAACCCTTTGTGATAGCAACAGCAGGTCGGTACACCTGGTGTAACAAAACTCGTAGTACAAGCGGAAACCAGTGAATCTACATAATATTTTCAAGTCGATTTTGTAGAATAAAAATTTTTAAATTAGACCCATAGTTATCGAGATTATCGATTTTTTTTGTTTATCGATAATTGCAAATTGTTATCAAATATCATGTATTTAGTCAAACTGATACTATCCGTTAAATAAAAACAAATAAAAACATCATTTTTATATGAATTTGTGCAATTTTTAACTTAATTGCTGCGGTACTAATGAAAGCTTTTTTATTAGAATAAATTTTTTTTTTCTAGCTCAAATTCAATAGCCAAGTTACACATTCCAATTATGATATAGATTCACCAGTTTTACGGGTTGTTCTAACGAGTTTTGTTACTATTTTGAAATCAATATTATCATCTACAAAAATCGGCTTATCCGAAATGTCGTTCCCGCCTCGTAGTAGCATAAATTGGCTAGCGAATTCGGCTACCGTGCATGAGGGTCGGCGGGGGTTTTCGATTCCAGTAGAATGAAATTTATTTACATGTGGTTTTCAATTAATATTTTCATGGGGGTTTTCATGGGGATTTTTTTTTTTTTTAACTCGGACTGGTACTGGTAAAAATGGCTCGAAGATACACACAATGCACTTGGTGTACCAATGCAGTGCCCTATGCACCATTAGGTGGGGATAAGTGACGATGGAGTAGTGTGTACACTGTCGTATTGTGATTTTTCATTTTGATTTATTGGACAGTAAAAAAATTCTGGACAAGGTGAAAATTAAATTTGGGTGAACCTCCATTAAATTGCTGCTTGTTCTCGGTGGATGTTTTTGAATTGAATGTTTTTCCTTTCAGATCCCAACTAGGAGAGGAATTTGTTAGTGAAGGGCAACTTGGACGAGGGGAGCTTTAGAGCACTTTGGTCGCGCCAACGCCTTTCTGTTGGCCAGCCTATTAAGCTGCTTGAGGTATGCGTTACACTCATACAATATCATAGTAAGTTTCGCGAGAGTTGAGGTCATGAAACGCACTCAAAGGTTTGTTTTAAATGACGCATCCGTACACGCCGCGCATTATTGCATAGGTACATGTAAAACGAGGAGGAAGCTGGGGGATACTTCACTTTACGTTCTCGGTAACTTTTTATGAGGGGACTAGTATATTGGTAAATCCATAGATAATAGGTTATGAAATTTATACAAGTAGGTTAAGATAGGTTGGTGGGTTTTAATAAAATAACTTAAATCATAATACATATTTATAAGCAATATTCCTTTATAATAGGTTATGAATATATTCAGTAAGGTTAATAATAGGTTGGGTTAATAAAATAATTTTAAAATCAAATAGCATTTTAAAAGGAAATTTTATACAGTAGGTTCAAGATTTTTAAATCTAACCAATCACAGCTTTGCCCCATTTCTTTGCTGTACCTCTATAATCCATAGTGAGTAAAAACTTTTGTGGAATTTTGACAGCTGTACCACGAAAGTGAAAGTATCCCCAGGAAAGCTTCAGGAGGTGTTTTAAAAATCAATATTTTTAGTTTTCGACCGAAAGTTATTGAGTATTATTTTGTATTTCATGTCACTGTTTTTACGTTTATTACCTGTTATTGGTTTTTTGTCAAAACTAAATTTAAAAAAATTACGAGCCGGACTATAAGGAAATGCATCTCGACGCCTCCTACGTATAATATCGTAACCCACAAAGTGCGATTTTACAGGAGGTGCATTTGAATAATATTTGTCGTTCATATGCATTGGTTTGTAGTAAAAATGTTTTGATACACAATGTTGACATGTTTGATTTGGGTTCTTTCTGATTTTCTATTTTTTATTTTAAAAAATTGATTGATCATCAAAAAATCCCTTGATATCATAGGGATTTTTTTTTTATTTTTTACGATTGCCTCCTTGAATTTTCTAGCGCGGTTTGAAATAGCGCTTTTTCAAATCGATCGCAAAATCCTCCATTTGGCGCGCTATGCGGGTGTGACGTTTTTTTTAAAAAACAAAATCAATATGAGCGCTCACTTCGTAATGATATTTCCCGCCTTTTATAATGGACGGGTTATTGACGTCATTAGCCAATAACGGGCGTTAAAAGTCACTCGTAATTTCGTGTTTTTAAAAACATAAATTTATAATAATGAAAAAAACATTTTGATCATTGTTGTTTTATATCGTTGGAATTGTAAAAATATACTTTAAATATTTTTAATGGTTTTCAAGGAATATTTAAGCTATCGGGAACAACCCTATTGTTTTGCAAAGGGGTCCTCCAGAGAGCATGCCGGCCACCGTGTTCCGCTCTGCTCCCTTTACTGCAAGCGGGCTGCCCAGCATCATCCAGTACCTGCGGCCCGCGCAGCGGATTCGCGGCCAGCATGCAGGACGACGAGCTCGAGTAGGACCTCCATCTGCACTGCTGTGTAGTACTGGCAACACCTCAATCAAGAGGTGCTATCATTACATGGTGTCACAAAACTCAGATGTACATAGCGGGAAACCAGTGAATCTACATCTACAATAATTAATTTTTATTTGACCCATAGTTTTGAGAAATATTGAGTACGTAAGTTTGAATTTTTTTTTTTTAATTTTTGGAAATTGGTTATCGAATATCATTTATTTATTCAAATTAATAGTATCCATAAATAAAAAAAACACTTTTAATAATAATTTTGTGCTCAATTTTACTTTAATATTTAAATTACTAAATGATAGCTTTTTTGAGAAGAAACCCAAACGATTTTTTTCAAGCTTAAGATTAAAAAGTCAGATTAAACATTCGTCCTCCTTACTCGATGTAGATTCACCAGGTTTTCGGGTTGTACTACGAGTTTTGTTGCTCCATGTTTGCAGTTTTGTCAAGATGGCGGAAAAATTCCAAAATGACACCTTTTTCTCAGAATCTGTAGAAAGTGCGTTGGTTACGACTAGGGCGACAGTGTGAGAATTTTACTCCAATAATATTTTTTTTTTTTTCTTTTCAGAAATACCAAAATTATAAGTGAGCCGTAACAGACACCAAAATGGTGGCCTATCAGATAGAGAAAAAATTTACAACAATTAACTTTTTTTTACTCCGAAATTGTAGCCCAGAAAATTAACTCTGCAATTGAAAAAAAAAATGTTTTAGAAGTACCTACAAACAAATAAATTCGTCTCGTTATATATAAATGCAATGCTCGCATAATATGAGTCTATACAAATTAAAATACATATATTTGGTGATTTAATGAGACACATTAATTGGTACATTAAATTTTGTATGTATGTATTTAATGTTACTTGCTAGTAAAAATATGTTCCCTAATACCTACACAATGTAATCTCATTTAAACTTTGTTCTAAAAAAAACATTGTTATATGTTATACAGAGGTATTTTGTCTTTTATAGTTTTTTTTGTCTATGGTTTGTATGCGGTTTATAGCACTTGACGGAATAATGTTTTGCATTTTGATACCAATCAATATTCTATACCTACATCTTTTCTTTTGTTTTTCTATATTTGGTTTAAAGTAAACAATTGAAATAGCATAGCCATTTTGATGTGATTTTAATGACGAGAAATGAGTAGTGTTGGAGTTGAGTTTTGTTAACTTTTGATGTGCGTGAAATAGTTGTTTAGTCTCTAGTCGTAATTAGAAATTTTACGTAACGTTTTTACTCGAAATATGGATAAACTATTTCTGTTTTCTGTGTATAAAAGTTATTTCTTAAAAATAGTCTTTCTTCAGTTTTTTTTTTGAAATTATAGAATTTCTGCTTTGAAATATGGGTTATGTGTATAAAAAAAATGATATATAAAGACATGATTTTTTATCCAATGTAACGTTTTGATATTATTGGCAGTTTTATTTGAAATTGAAATGAATACATAAATATTCACATTATTATTATTCCATTTAAGAATCACCATCTTATAAATAATAATGTCGAAAATTTTTTTTTTAGCAAAAGTAAAAAAACAAAAATGAGAGCTTAATGTTCACCTATTGGTTTAATTCTGAATGTGGACAATTTGTAAAGCGCCATTTTTATATAAATGTCGCTTTCTAGGACACTGCCACTATTAAATTTGGTCTATGACACATCAGTTTTAGTGTTACTAAATATTTTAAAAATATATATGGATGTTATCGTGATAAAATTGAGAAAATGCGTACCTACTTGTATTTAAAAAAAAAAAATAAACCCCAATTTTTTATTCACCAAAAAATTCTGCGTTTTTTTTGTTTTATTTGTTTAAACTTAAAATTTAAAACCTATTACGCAGTAATTGGTTTTAATCCATTAATAAGGTTACCATACAAAAATTTAGTTTAAATTTTTAAAAATTTGACTTTTACGCATATTTTAATATAGCTATCTTGACTACACTTATTATATAATATCTTATAGACACAGCTTTATTAATAAATATTTATCAAGCTCTTTTGAATAAAAACTTGCCTTATAAAAATTATTTTATTATGTTAGCCCATTTATTTTCAATTTTGAATGTTGTCATTGTTTCTTTAGCACTTAAAATGTAACATACTACTACTAAATTTCGTTTTGAATATTAAAATAAATAAATATTTTTAGAGCTAGGTGTACTGCAATCACTACATTTTTGTCATAAATATATTTTTTGTTGCAATTTGGTGCTCGATTTCAGCTTTCGCCCAGAAAAAAAAAAATTACATTTAATAAGTGTCTCAATTGAAAAATGTCATTTAATAAGTGTCTCAATTGAAAAATGTCATTTAATAAGTTGTGTCTCAATTAAAAAATGTCATTTAATAAGTGTCTCAATTGAAAAACGTCATTTAATAAGTGTCTCAGTTGAAAAATGTCATTTAGATAAACGCGTCTCAATTGAAAAAACGTCATTTAATAAGTGTCTCAGTTGAAAAATTCATTTAATAAGGGTCTCAAATGATAAATGACATTAAATAAGAGTTTTTTCAACGATGTTTTGAAATGTTGAGACACTTTGGAATGTTTGTGTTCATCAAAATTTAAATTATCATAAACCTTGTTATTTTCTGTTGAATTTTTTAAAACAAATTAACAATAAAAAGATAAAAAAAATTCCAGGAATTTTTTGTGGCAAAATTCAAAGCCTGCCTCTAAAACTCACATAAGCATAGTTTATGCATGATCATGATTTTTTTAACCTTCCTCACTAATCCAATTAATTTTTGTGTATATAGGCGGATAATTACTATGTACTTATGTAATTAAATTATAATTGTTAAATTTATAGTCTTAATTAAAGTTTTATCTACCACAACCACATTACGAATTGCCTGATCATTTTCGTTCTGAGGAAACGAAAGTTTGGTGAAAATTAAAATAAATTCAGTAAGCAGGAATGTGGCACCCTTTTTATTCGAGAAGTCCTGCGAGTTTTTCACTTAAAAAATGACAGTGTATGGAGCTCTATAAAATTGTTCTATTATTGTTTAGCAGCAGTATATTTTTCATTAACAAACTGGGAAATAGATGACCAATGTTGTTTAATTAATTGATTATACCCAAATTTTTGTTTTATTTTTCACCTACAGTTTTTCCTTGCTTATTTTACACGCCGCATCGTGGCATAGTTGGTAGCGCATTTAGCTACCGCTCAAGGGGTCGCTTTGGGTGCGATTTCCCGATAGGGGTACACATGAATATATTAATTTACGTCTGATTTTCATATTTAAGATTTCATGTGCGATACCTTGGACCGGTAACTTGGTAACGTCAGGACTGATTCATCTTACCTTCATGTATATAATAATGATTAAGATGCACTCGAGCATTGGTGTACCGATGCTAGTGCCCAATGCACCATTGGGTTGCGGATAAGGCAAGGAGAAAGTAAGTAATATTTAATTTATACAGAGAAAAACAACATATAACAAAAACCCAGGCTTGAGTACAAAGCCACTTTTCGGATAATGTGATCTCACCTGAAGTCTCGGGTGTCGTGAGTCTAAGTGTTCAAAGCTATCACACTCCGATAACTACAGGTCCTCCGAGTTAGCGTGACAAATTCTGAGCGCGATGCTTCACCTTGAATCACTCCAGCAAAGAGGTGTGGGATTCTTATACAACAATAAAACAAACGGGTCACCAACAAAAATTACCTCTATTATTTTATAAATAACATTTAATACATTATATTTCATATATTAACATGGTGATAAGAAGTCAGATCAGTTCTATTTCATGCGAAATTGGTAATCACATTTATCAAATAATTTATTATAAATCAATATGATACAAAAATCTCACATAAAAAAAAAAACATAAAATCATATTTGGGATAATGCGAATGTTTTTTCTGCTTAATGAATTTTTTTAAACTAAAAAGTCAGGCCTTTTTTAAATTGACACTTGCAGTATTCGAGTGCACTGTTCTGTCGAAAGAAAGTAATCTTACAGAATTAAGAAATATGAAGAATTGACGAGTTTAACATTCTATATATAATATATCGCCTGCTTTTATGATAACTTTTTTTGTTTTATGATTGCTTTTTAATTTAGGCGCATGAAATTTGAAATATACCCGGTGATATGAACTAAACCGATGTACAAGAGCGGGAAAAAACCAGTGAATCTACATCGTATTTGGAGACGATTGTGTAATACTGAGTAAACTGAGCTTGAAAAAACTTTTTTTTTTTTCTTCACACAAATGTTTTCATAAGTAAGGCAAATTAAGTAAAATTGCTCAAATTCTTATTAAAACGCGTTTTTTAAATTTTTGTTTTCTTTATGGATAGTATTAATTTAGAGTAAATATATGATGTTTGATAAATAATTTGCAAAAAAAAATTGAAAAAAAAAAACTACTTCGCTACTCAATTTTCTCGAAACTAAGGGTCAAATCAAAATTTTTAAAAATCTACAAAATCGACTCCAAATAGGATGTAGATTCACTGGTTTTTCCGCTGCACTCAGTCGCCATTTTTGTTACACCCATGTATGAATGCATAAAAAATAAAGATCAAAAAAATCACCAACTTTACAAAAGATTTTTACATCGATTTACATAGATTTTGTAAATTGGATCAATTAATAAACGAGACTCGATAATATTTAGTGAGAGGTTTTGTAAATATTTGTATGCAATTGTGTGTTCGTCTGTGCTGTGTCCTTAAGTACGTTGGAATTCGATAATAAGCCGGAGTTATGAATTAAACCCTAGTAAGCCCCTTCTATTGAATTTTTAGTCCATAGTATAGAGATAAATTCCGGTCACCGTTCATGCAAAGTCAACTAGTTAGGTAATAAGAAATTTTGTATTGATATCACAATTCAAGGAAAAGTACGATGATTTAGCAGGCAAACCTCACTTTATCCCCCTTTGTAATAATGATGTCATATAGATTTAAATGATAAACACTTCGAAAGATGAGATTACTCGAACATTTGATTCTCTCTAAAGTAGTGTTTCTAGGAGTCATGATTTAAGTCTGAGAACCGGCGACGGTATTGCATAAACCTTTACGAGAATCATTTGTTTATATCCCTGCAATGTTGCATCATATTTTTATATCTTAATGTTTGTTTTGTTATAAAAAAGGCATACTTTATAGAAATTTCTATATAAAAACATGTTTTATAAACAATCGTAACATTATGAACTAGACAATTTATATTTTAACTATATCAACTATATCGTACAAACGTTGCAATAAAAATTACAAAACTTAAATTAATAATTATTGTTTAGCACGAAAAACTAATATTTACGAAGAACATAGGTGCTAAAATTATCCCGCTCTTTTATGTTAAAAAGGCAGCTATTTGGAAATGCGTATAGAAAAAAATCTTTTATAAAAACACATATACAAAATTTTTGCTGCTAAAAATATCCAGCAAAGAAAAAAAGGCAGCTTTTACAAATATTACATTTTGTTCTCTCACATATATATAATGTTTTTAATATGTGATACCTTGGAACTAGCGGTGAAGCTAACCGATCAGCTTGCCTTTGTGTAATACATGATCACTACACACTTCACTAAAATTAATTCAGTGCACCATTAGCTGTGAATAAGGTGAAAGGAAGCCAGGATAATAAATCTAAATAAATTATACTGGGTATAAATACTAAAAATTAATTAATTTGAGATTTATTGATATCCCAACAGAGACAGAGAAACTCTGGAAAACGAATGTGATTATCTAGGCGTTTACAGGCACTTATGACCTGTCATTCGCTGGGTAAAGTGGCCACTTGATGTATTACAACATTCCCCATTCCGCCCTACCATCTGATAACCATATATGACAAATTTTTGAACACATGTATATATTGAACTCAGCGTTCGTAATATCACATTAACAAGTGAATTTCTCACTGGTGACATCTGTGAGAAGATTGTTAGGCATTTTTGGCAATCAATCTTTATTGGTGTAGGTAAGGCTCATCCGAAACTTAATTACTTACTAAAAGACGCCTTAAGATGTCTCTCCAATTTTTATTTGCTTTTATATTTCAACCAGTAAATCTTTTTTTAACAACATTTTGAATGTGTACAAATACTTGTAGACAATTACTGGATTATTATCCCATGCTGGGCTAATATCAGATTATTATTGATATCCCTAACAGAGACAGAGAAACTCTGGAAACGAAATGTGGATTATCTAGGCGTTTACAGCCAACGACAGGTCATAAGCCCTAATAATTAAATTTTGACTTAATTTGATGCTCTAAGTTTTTTGGACACCTTAAAATGCATGAAATTTGAAATATCAGTTGACTTTATTTGATTAAGGACGGGAAAAAACTTAGCCGACAATATTTTGTTTACAAAACCAAATTATTTTATTTATTGGACTATGTTGCTAGGTTATAGAAGAATATTCAACATAGCCAATAAATAATTAGTGAAAATATCGGCAATTATTTTATATAGTCAGGTTTTTCTAATGAATTTGGAAGAAAATGAAGATTCTCAAAATTTTGATTATCAAATTGAATTGTCTTTTAGACATTCGGATGCCGTGACTTAAACATATTTAAAAACTAAGACTTTTTTCTCTGCTTTGCAGTCACAAATAATGAAACAAAATGAAGAAATACAATGTTTTTATAAAATTTACACCTCAATAAATTGTCCATGATTAAATCAAACGTAAAAAATCATTTACAGCACAGAAAGTGTAATAAAATTAATTCTTAATTTTTAACGATTCTACCACGTTATGGTCTAGTGGGATAGAATCGCAGACTCTGGATTAGAATTCGCGTGGGTTCAAATCCTACGTTACCTCACTTGTTTTTCTGCTTTCTAGTTATTTTCGACTGACTAAAATATGATTCAGTTCATGAAGTTAAATTTTCATGGAAAAGATTTTATTAGCAGTGAGTTACACAAATTTTTGCAGAACTACACTAATTTTCAACATCATTGAAAATTGTTTCTTTTAAACATATATTTTAAAGTAAAATAAAATTTCCGTTAATGCTATAAGTATTCACAAATGAATTGAATAACAATTTTTTTTAAATTTGATTATTAAAGTTAAGCATAGTAATTTAACTGCTGATTTATAACAGTTCACAATGTTTAAGTTAAAATGGAAAACTAAGATAATGACATTATTATTACATAATGAATGAAGTAAACATCGATGCCGATATTTAGATAATTCTAGTTTAGAATTTTGGCACGATAAAAACTAGTAGGTTTTAGAATAGTCTTAAAATTTCATACGCATTTCATACGGGACAGGAAAACCTGTGCAGTTTCTTGCGCAGTTTGCAAATTGTCCCATATATAAGCGAAAACTGTATGGAATATTGAATGGTCGATGCCACGTTTGGCTGACATGACGTTTGACAGAAGTTTTTTATATGTAAACGTTTAATTAGATATTTGATATATTTAAAATGCATTTAAAAACGTAAAAAAAACCAATAACATATTTACATTTTTTAGCTTATTAACAACAATTCCTGTGTGCAAACAAACATACAATTGCACTTAGAAAATTCACATATTTTAGCGTGTCCTTTACGGACTACTTTTCTGAAAAGGAAACTGAACAGTTGTCTGTCTCGTATATAAGTGCACATTACAAAAATTAAAAATACAAACAATTGTGATAAAAACGTGAAAAAAAAGTTAATTAAAAATAATGAGTAATTAACAGATTGATAACAAAAATAAAATAACATTAATATCTGTACCTAAGAGCCAAACGGTACATCTTGAAAATTGACGTTTTTCAGTGATTTTAGCCGCCATTTGCTATGTTTCATCCATCTTATTTTGTTTTACGGCAGTATTAAAATAAAATTAGTTGGAAAAAATACAGCAAGCTCTTGTCTAAACATCACTAAAAGATTTTAAAGATAAGGTATTTTGACTCTAACCTACAGATATGTGTATATATAAAATACATTGCACACGTTGAAGAATAGAAAATAAAATAATTGTTATTATTTAGCGGCGCTAGATTAGGAATCGATCTATGAATGAAGTCCTTAGCTAGCTCCATTACTTTCAAAGGACATTCGCGTTCAATAAGTTTATTCGCCAAATCTCTACCGAGCTTTTCGCATTGATTCAAAACATCTTCCGAGATGTTGAAATGCTTAGAAAGGCCAACATTACAACTCGATATCTTTAGATTCTTGAATTACGTTGGATATGTTATCGTTTAAGGTTTCTTGTTTTAAAAACGGGCAGTTTTTGGCTTTGGGCTTGTTTTCTAAGTCGTACGCTGGTACAGACGTTTCGCCTTCCGTTTCGTCAAATTCGCTCATTTCCATCTGTGAAGTTGATCGCCACGACTTGGTTTGCCATGAACAGGGGCACTTCTTTGATATCGTAGCTTGGCCGACGCGGGTGCATCTTAACAAGAGTATCGTTCAGATGTTGACTGCCCTTACAGTCGTTGGATTGCTGGCTGTGGTATTCGACGGGACAGACGCGATATTTTTTTTTTTTTTTTCACTTCGGAAAACGGACAGAATTTAAACAGTTTTCCGTGGATGTTAATCAGATTTTCAATGTCTCCGAGCTCAGCGGTTCGTTAACGGCGGAAACTCAATATTCAACATACGACAACAATGACATTATCACTTTCGCTGATTTTCTACGACACGGGATCTCCGCACCTTTGACATTTTCAAATCCGGGTTCGTCCGATGCTAACATCGCTTTCGTTCTCTGTCATTTTTAGCTTTCCCGGTTTGTTTTTGGCTTCGTAAGGACAGCCCGTCCGACTGGTAGCCGGTTTAGAAATATCTATGACTTCCTCCATTGATTCTTCGATCTTGGTATTTCCGTTTTAGACTCCAAACGGCCCGGTTTATTTCCAATTTCCTTCGCAGACTTATTTGGTCTGTCTCTCTTAAGTTGGTAGCCACTGCGACAGGAGCGCTGCAACACCACCTGAATAAAAAAAAAAATAAATACAAAAATAAATTGCGAACAATATACTAACATGATTTCTGTTATTATAGATGCATAAGTTTTATACATTTTTAAATTATGTCAACAGACAAATAAAATAGCATTGTATGTCTTGTATTAAAACAATAACATATTGTTTAAATAAGTGATACCAGCTGTGCTATTTGTAAATCAAGAATTAATTCCATATACTATCCTAAAGATACAGAGTCGCAGACACACGCTCATTTATAACTTATTTTTGCCGTTCTTTCATCATTCATTCGCTCCACACGACTTGAACCGTCATAAAAACAACTAATAATATTTTAAACAAACATTTTGAATGTATACAAATACTTGTAGACAAATTACTGGATTTATACCCATGCTGGGCTGATATCAGATATTATTGATATCCAACAGAGAAACTCTGGAAACGAATGTGGATTATCTAGGCGTTTACAGGGCTTATTACCGGTCATTGGCTGGGTTAAGTGGCCACTTGGCATCTTCTAGTAAGTAATAAAGCTCGATAGAGCCTTACTACACCAATAAAGTTGATTGCCAAAAATGCTTAACAATGTTCGCAACAGATGTCACCAGAGGGAAAAAAATGTTGAAAATTGTCAAAAAAACAAACTCAAAATGTGGAAGTTCTGTACAAATTCAATATTTTATATTAGTAGTTTAAAAAATTTGGCATATATGGTTATCAGATGATGGGCGGAATGGGGAATGTTGTAGTACATCAAGTGGCCACTTAACCCAGCCGATGACAGGTCATAAGCCCTGTAAATGCCTTAATAACCCACATTCGTTTCCAGAGTTTCTCTGTCTCTGTTGGGATATCAATAATATCTAATAATATATTACTTTTGATAATAATCTTTCCTAAATTGTTCCCTTTAAAAGTTATGGTAAAAAGTCCACGGTGATATAAAAGCACTAGCTAGCTCCATCTTTTAATAAAATTAATGTCATTTTTGTTATTTGTAATTCTGTCAAATTTTCCGGAATTTTTCATCTTTTTAAAATTAACACAAAGTTGGATACATGGTGTAAAGGTAGAATCATTCTTTACTATAAAGACCATAACTATAACATAATCTACGTCATTTTTTATTTTATATATTATAATTATTTCCTCTTCTTCTTCTTCCGGTATAAAAGATACCAATATCTTGTATTCTTTTTTTTAAACTATCTTGTCTACATTATCTGTTATTTTTACATAACTTTATTTTTCTCTTTTGCCACGTGCATACTGTTCGACTTTCACAGTATACCCACAAACAGGCTATGCCTTGGTGGGATTTATAATTTTTTTTGTGTATGTATATGTGTGTTTTTATTGTATTTTTTTCATAAACAAAAAATTTTTCTTTTGAAAGTAAAATTCAATTTAAAAAATAAAAAAAATGTGTAGTTTTTGAATGCGATGTAGAAGCTGTTTTAGTTGACTTGCACAGGGTGTTACGTACCCAGCGTCTTGGAGGAAACTCCTCTCCGCCAGGATCCGGCAGTAGGTCTCCTCGTGGTTCAGCTTGGACAGCATGGCGAGGATCTCCGCGTTGTCAGCCATGCACTCTATGGCCAGGGCGCCTTGGCCCACCGCATATAGCACCTCCTTACTTGGCAGCACCTACACAATTTTTCAATGGGCTTGTAAAACAAAAATTTACTGTGAATGCATAAAAAAATAAACAAAATATAAAATAAAATAGGGAATAAAAAATCTAAATGATTGTATCTCGCTTATTAATTATCCGATCTACGAACGGATTGCACTGATGGTTTTCGTGATTGCTTCGCTTTATTTTTCTGCATTCACAAAAAAAATTTTGTTTGGTGGAATGTGGAAAGTTGTAATACATCAAGAAGTGGTCACTAAGCCCAGCGAATGATGGGTCATTAGCCCTGTAACGCCTAGATATCCATATTGCCTTACAAATATTTCATTTCTGTTGGAGATGTTAAATTTTATTTATTTCAAAGTTTTTGTAGAAAGATGGAGGAAATTTACATATTTTTGAAATTGAATTTGATGAATTTGTTTAGTGATATTTTTCTCACCTGTGATATCCTGTCGTTCCAGCCCATTCTCTGCAAACCGGCTTGTGCCCAAGATTAATGCGACATAATTAGGAATATCGCCTTTATTCTTCACTAATTGAGCGCCATTTTGAGTACCAGCTGGCAGCGGAAGAGTCTCCATGGCTCAAACTTGAGTCACTTATGCTCAGATTTGTGCAGTTGGAGTTTTTGAACTTGAGTCATCATTGTCAAATTTGTGCAGTTGGTTCTTGAACCTGACCCATTTGTGCAGTTGGAGATTGAACCCGATCTGTTTGAGTTCAAATTTGTGCAGTTGGAGTTTGAACTAGAGCCGTTTTTGCAGTATGGAGTTTGAACTCGCGGGGTTTGAGCTGGAAGTGGAGTATTTAGCAGACTGTTGGCAGTTTTGATCCAGTTTTCTGAAGTCTCGTGTTGGAGATTGCCGCGGATGTCGACGACGCGAAGGTGGGGATGGTTTCGCGACAGCTGAGCCGTGCGACGTTAAAGATGACGTCCCCTAAAACAAGAATCAGGCTTCACATTTATTTTTTACTTTAACCTTTTGTCTACCGCATAGATGATTTATTGTAATACATTTTGAGAAAACTGAATACATAAATGTAAAAACGACATTACAATTTTAAATTAGATGGCCGATATGTAGAAGCTTGCATGATGTACCTGCTTATCTATTCGTGAATATCAAATCTGCTTCTTTGTATTTTACATAACATATTCCTACAATATTCTGACTTCAGAACCGAGCTCCTTGGGTCAAATAAAAATAAAAAAATCTACAAAAATCGACTCAAAATATGATGTTAGATTCACTGGAATCCAGCTTGAACATCAGTTTTGTTACATGGTTTATATAAAATATGAAATGTAAATAAATAAATAATACCTGCTTCCAACTTGCAATTGTATTTATATAATAAAATAAATACATAGCCAATAAATTAAAATCATTTACCTATAATGGATCCGGTGGTAACGTGGCGAGAGTGTGCCCCTTGAAGTCTTCGCGGAGCACTAGGGCATCGTGGGGGTCCTCTCTGAACCAAAATAAAACACGTTAACGGAATAAATCCTCCAGCTATGTACAAATGTGAAAAAACTATAATTGGTTATCATTGCCTTTTTGTATTCTGCTTTTTCGTGAATCTATAGTTTATTTATTTATATTTTACAAATTAAACAAAGAATTTTCAATTGAGGTAACATATAGAACATAACACCAATTACATGGACAACACAATGTTGCAAGACAAAATTTCTAAAGACGTGAAGTGAGCAAACAAGAAAAGATTATTTAACATTCCCACCCCGTGGACTAATGAAATAATGAAATGCTGTTCCTCGGTCATCACAGGACCAATTATGGCGCACAGGCACCTTTACCCAGAATGATCAGGCGGGTGAACGATCATCATGATCTTGATTATTTTGGTGTAAGGATGTCTTTCTTTATAAATCAGCTGAAGAATCTGTATAGTTAGCTTATGCATTTTTACTAAATTTAAAAAATCTATTCTTTGTCTTTGCTGTTTATTTCTGTCCTTGCAATTTTTTTTCATTGTAAAAATTTCGCGTTTATAATGGACTCTGTCCGTCAATAAATAAATAAATAAAAATAAAATAAACAGTGGTTATGTTATGTCATGAGTATGTGTGTTGTTGTTATGTGTGTGGAGTGTGGTGTATGTGTTGGGAAATCTGAATATTTAAACGCAGGAGACGATAAGTAAAGAGAAAGAGGAATCTAACAATTGTTTTTCCTGTAAATAAGATAAAGTTACCTCTCCAGCACGGCCCCGATGGCCATGTTGCCGGGCAGGCAGGCAGGTGGGCAGGTCCTTGAGGGAGTGCACCAGCAGCTGGACGGCCCCGCAGCGCAGAGCGTCCTCCAGCTCCTTGGTGAACAGCGCCTTCTCCCCTATCTTGGGCAGCGACACGTCCAGCACCCGGATCGCCCAGCGTGGACATGGTCACTGGAACACACAACAACAGTCAGACTTGTCATAACTAACTGGAAACACACAACGCCAGTCAGACTTGTCATAACTAACTGGAACACAGAACACAAGTCAGACTTGTCATAAACTAACTGGAACACAGAACACAAGTCAGACTTGTCATAACTAACTTAACTGGAAGACAGAACACAAGTCAGACTTGTCATATACTAACTAACTGGAAGACAGAACATAAGTCAGACTTGTCATAAACTAACTAACTAATTAACTGGAAGACAGAAACACAAGTCAGACTTGTCATAACTAACTAACTGGAACACACAACACAAGTCAGACTTGTCATATTATTATTATTATGGATAATTTATATAGCGCCGTTTTCGTATAAATACACCGTTTCCCACGATGAGACCGCGAAACTCCAGAGGGTGATTATTCATGATATTCTGAGAAAAAAATCTTAATAAAGTTTTTCAAAAAACTCAATTCTAATTTCTTAAAAAAATGATTAAAATATGAATAAAAATTCACGCGTGTAATACCGTCCATTTTTGAACTGGCTAACACCACGTGACCTGCACCAATTTCAGATATGAAATTCGAATTTTGAATGTCCGCACAAGGCAAGGCGTTCGGTGACCAGAGCGGACCCCCCTCCTCCCCGCCCACCGCCACCGCGCCACCGCTAGCATTTCAAACAGAAGCCAGTATTACATAGTCGCTTTTTTATTAATACTTTTTTTAAATTAATTTATTAAAAATGCCCGGATCAAAAAACTTTATAAGGATTTTTTTCTCAGAATACCATGAACAATCACCCTCCGGAGTTTCGCGGTCTCATCGTGGGACACGGTGTATACCTCAAAAGGGCATAACTAACTAACTAAAGATCACGCCATCTCCCTGAAGGGGTAGGCAGAGAGGATAGAACGCCACACCACTCTGTCCTGGCACACTTCCTTTGCTTCCTCCGCATTCATACATCTTCTCATGCACGCATGTCGATTATTCCGACTTTTCAATTATTTGTTGTGCTTGATCATGCCACGTCTTCCTCGGCCTTCCGCGACTTCTACAATCAGACACGCTCGCATCGTAAATCTTTTTAGCCGTTCTTTCAACGTTCATTCGCTCCACGTGACCATGAATAATAATAATAATCGGCTAACGTATACATGGTGTAACAAAACTCGATGCACAAGCGATGGAAACCAGTGAATCTACATAATATTTAGAGTCGATTTAGTTGAATATAATTTTTTGATTTGACCCATAGTTTTTGAGAAAATTGAGTATAAATTTTTTTCAATAAATTTTCGCAAATTTAATCAATATCAATGTTAATATTTCATTTACTCTTGCATAAGTGGTCTCCAATACAATATGAATTCTGTTGACATTACAACTAAGTCAATTTGATAATCGTTCACATTAGGCATAAGTATAATGAAAACGAGAATGGTGGCAGAAATTAAGTTGATAAATTTATTATCGTGAGGTCATTTGACTTTCGCCACGAAATAATAAACATGATTAATGTCCACCAAATATTCGGCTAATTACGCACTATCACTTACATAACCTCTACACTTTCCTTCATTAAATTACTTATCTCAAGTACTTAAAAAAATTACGAGTTTTAATTACAATTTAGGCCTGTTAAGTAAAAAATATTTTTATTAATTATTTATACGTAGACAGCCTTAAAAGGGTACACTACCACGTGACCTCGCCGCTTCTCCATACAATCGTAGTCCTAGATTTTTTTTTGTGGAATTTACCAGTAGAGCCAGATTATTTAACAAGTTTTAGATATTGACAAGAACGATAAATAGATTATTAGAAAAATGAGACAAACACGCTTCTGGACGATATCTAAAATGTGTGAAAAAAAATCATTGCTCTAGTGATAAATTCTGGGAAGATAATCGAGGACTACGATTCTATGGAGAATCGGAGGGGGGTCATGTGCCAGAAGATGCTCTTAAGCAAAAAAAATCATATTCGTAAAATCAATACAAGGTGTAACAAAACTCGATGTACAAGCGGGAAACCAGTGAATCTACATCACATTTGGAGTCGATTTTGTAGAATTTTTTTTTTTTATTTGACTTGTAGTTTTTGAGAAAATTGAGTATGAAATTTTGTACAAATTATTATTAAATTTTTAGTCAAATTAATACTATGTATTAGGAAAACAATAGAAAAAACTTAATTTTTACAACAATTCGTACAATTTTACTTAATCTACGGTACATATGAAAGCTTAGAAACGGAGAAAAAATTTTTTTTTTTTTAGGCTCAGATTCAAAATCATCTTACACATTCGACTCCAAATATGATGTAGATTCACCAGTTTTCGGGTTGTACTACGAATTTTGTTACGCATATCAATTAAATATTCTCAATAAACAGCGCTCTGAGGCGTTTAAACACGAAAAATAGGGCTACATAAACTATTAAAAAAAAGTAAATAAATAAATCAAAATCTTTTATAAAAATTAGCTGGTAAAAGTTATAAGCATAACAAATTGAAGATTCATCTTTAGGCGTTTCCTAGTAGGTGATATAATTCCGTAAGAATCTCACTTGCAATCATGAAGGTTTCTGCTAAAATGCTTAGCAATTTTCTCAATGGATGACAGGGAGTGTTCACATGTGAAGTGTCGTGCCATTTTACTACTGTATATTGGCAGATATGGATATCAAATACTAGGTGAAATGGGGAATGTTGTAATACATCAAGTGGCCACTTAACCCAGCCAATGACAGGTCATAAGCCCTGTAAACGCCTAGATATCCATATTCCCTTCCAAATTTCTCGTTTGTTGAGTTGTCAAATTGTATTAAAAAATAAATCATAAAAATCTTTTATTTCACTCCCAGTCAGTAATAGGATCACCATAGGTCAGTATTAGAGTAAAATCCATTTTCGGTATGTCAGTAATGAATACAAAATCTGGATATATTTAATATTTTTTATTTATTTAAATCGCTTGACTTTTGAAACTTATTTTTTTACCGCATTAAAGTAAATTCATTTTCTTCAGAAATAAACAAAATTATAATGTTGTTGATTGATTCGGCATTCACTTTGTAACACTTCATAATGAATTATGATTGAATAAAAACACTGTTATGTGTTACTATTGGTTTATTCTCTATATATGTTGCATATACTTGGGTTCCCAACGACAACTTGACTCCTTTCTAAAACACATAAATACTCTTAACCATAAAATTAAATTTACACTAGAATCAAATGATAATAATACTCTAAATTTCCTTGACTTAACACTAAAAATCATTAACAATAAAATTACATTTAATATCTATAGAAAACCCACCCACACTGACACCGTAATTCCTGCTTCTTCTTCACACCCACTAGCTCACAAATTAGCGAGTTTCCACTCTATGCTAAACCGACTATTAAACATCCCCTTGAATCCCCTTGATTTCTTAACAGAATTAAATAATATTAAATTGATCGCGCAAAATAATCAATATGAAACTACCATGATAGACAATATGCTTAAACGAAAACAACGTAGTAAATTAAATAGATCCTTTTTGTACTCCACAAACGACATCCTACCTTCGACCCCACCCGCATGGCGTAGAATCCTATACACTGGTCCTCTTTCCGCAAAAATTGCCAACCAACTCCCTTCTGATGTAAAAACCAGCTTTCTATACAACCAATAATATAGGTAAAATTTTATTCAATTCTAAATCCAAAGTCGGCATAATGAACAAGAGTGGGATTTATTCAATTGAATGCGAATGCAATCAAACCTATATTGGACAAACAGCCCGCAATCTAAAAATAAGAATTAACGAACACCGTCGCTGTCTTACTAACTCTAATTTCTCAGAATTTGCCAATCATATTATGGAAAATAACTGCTCTTTTAGTAATCACAAACTTAAACTTCTACACCAAGTAAACCATAAAGGAGCAAATATGAATTACCTTGAAGTCATGGAAATACACAAAAATCTGAATTCTAATAATAATTTAATTAATAATCAAACATTTCATATATCATCTCCACTTCTAACTATGTTCCCTTTAAAACGCAATTCTCAAATTACTTCCCTAGACCCCTACCCCTCTCAAGACCCCCCTACCCATACCTCCCCTCAAGACCCCAGTACATCAACTGCCACCACTTAGCAAGCAATTAATTTATCAATTTTTTTGTACAACTTCTTAGTATTCTACCATCACCACTGTCCCAAGATGTGTTTTTTCGATTTTTTCTATCACTTCTATGTATCAATATTTATGTTACCCCTGTGTTTAGATTCTTAAGTATTGCAATTTAATTTTTCTGTATTTTTCTGTATAACATCTGTATTCTAATTTAGTGTCTTTTCACCAGTCGATGGGAGAACGTTACTCCCGAAACCAGGTAGTGTAGGTAAATTCTATTTTTATAGAATAAACCAATAGTAACACATAACAGTGTTTTATTCAATCATAATTTAAAAATTATAATGTTTCAACTACCAGATATTTAAAAACAAAAAATAAATGAAAATGTCAGCCAAATTAAGACACGAAATAGGTCAGTATTATAGCCGTTTACCTTATGCAGTAAATATGATAAATGACAATATTTATGTAGATGTACCTCCTTTTATATTATAGTGTATCATAATATTATTATAGTTGATTTTTATGTTGCCAAGTCATGATAAATAATATCGTTAAGGCTTCATTGCTCAATTACACTACTGATGTTGCTAATAATAGGTACTTAAGTATATGATATGTATATTGTATGAAACAGTACTTATCCAGAAGTGGAATAGTAACGATATAACCTCTTCATACCAGGTAATGGTTTCAAAAGTACCGATGTAATATGAATTAACCCTTAAAGTACTGTGTTTGAAATGATCCATGGCATCCGGAGATGTAACCTCTACTAAGTATACGTCTATAATACAAACTAACTAACTAACTAACCAACTAACCATCACGCCATTTCTCCGTAGGGGTAGGCAGAGAGGATAGAACGCCACACCACTCTGTCCTGACAGACTTCCTTTGCTTCCTCTACATTCATACATCTTCTCATGCACATACGCCGATTATTCCGACTTTTCACATGTCCACTTTCAAGTACTCGTCGTACTTGGTCGTGCCACCTCTTTCTCGGCCTTCCGCGGCTCCTACATCCAGGCACACTTGCATTTAAACTTCTTTTAGCCGTTCTTTCATCACTCATTCGCTCCACATGACCAAACCGTCGTAAAAGCCCTTGTTAAATTTTGTCGATAATGCTTATCTCAGCCTTGCACTCTGCTCTAGTTTCGACACTTGTACACCTATCATACATAGTCTTACCACACATTCGCCTGAGAGATCGCATTTCAACCGCATTCAGTCTACTTTCATCCTTCTTTTTCCAACACCACGCTTCACTACCATACATAATATAATACAAAGTTCTTAATTTTTTTTAAATATTATATTTATTTAGTACTAAGTATATCATTTTCATACACTAATTCTTTTTTTTTTCATGTACATTACACTTAGTTTTTCCCTAACTATTCTTATCCTAACATTATAAATTTTTTCAATTTAGCTATAATATAATACACTAATATTTTTCACAAATATATTTTTTACATTTAACCCTAAATAAATTGACATTTTGTTCATTTCTTATATCATCCGGAATCTCCTCATACATTTTAATGCTCTTATAGATCAGACAATTCTGTGACATAGTTTTTCTTTTCTAATCTTATATTTTTTGAACCTCTTGTTGCATATTTATTTATTTATTTACGGCACATGCCTTTTACAAAAATACACTTTAAGTAGAGCGAAATACATAAATTAAATATAAATAAAGAATAGTACTCTTGTGCTAAATTGTAACAATGATTTTTTTTACATTGGTATAAATAATATATCGAAGTATGCGAAGTATGCAAACGAATACACAAGAATATATATAAATATAGTGAAATTTATTATCTGTTTACACTGTACAAATAAAAGTATTGACAGGAGTTTTCAACCCATTTCAAAAGTTTAAATTTTAAGAAATTTGTAAAAGAAAAAATTTTTTTTAATAACAATGGAGAAAGCAAATTCCAACCAAATATACGAGATAAATAAAATGCAACAATTCTTCAAATAAATTTACCAAGTACCTATGTATACCTATGATAAACCACGATATTTATTTAATATATAATTATTTAAAGAATGTTTGATTAGATTTAACTTATAAGACAATACAGAACCAACGTACGGATACATCGCACACATCTGCATAATCATTTCCAAGTCATTAGGTAGTTGGTTCTCATACTGTCAGATGAAAAAAGTGCATTATATCTAGATGCATTGGCGGCTACCCCTATAGGTCATAGGGTCAATGACCTCCCAAACTTGAGGACCCATATTTAAAAATATAAAAATTAAAAAAATTAAAAAAAAAAAAAAATAAATAAAAAAAAAAACTATTTTATCAACCTACATAAAAATACAATAGGTTAAATGTAAAGCATCATAAATAAACACCCCATATTTAAACAATAAAATAACTGCCAACTTGCGCATCAATAATAGTATACGAGTTGAAAAATCAACTCGCGGTCAATTTTTGTATTGACCGCGAGTTTCTGCAGGTATCCCATACAAACAGTGATATGTCAAATTTCTTATCTCCAATCTCAGTATCAAAACATAATACGGCTTAGGGCATTGCCGCGCGCGTGAATAGGTATACATATCGTTATTCTGCATGAGAAGACAGAAAGAGACATCAAATAATACGCTTATGTGTCATCCTCTATGTGCGAGAATTACACAATACTTCTTTAGCGAAACAATACCCTTATTGTGTCTGGCTTTTGTTGGCATAGCGGTATAAGTTTTTTTTACGAGTTATGAAAGCAGTTTTACCCTATAGTGTCTTAGGAAAGTTAAGTTAAGCTATAGATCTGGGAGTAGTTGTATAAAATGTATATCCTAATGGTTATTTTTCAAAAAGTAAATTTTATAAGATGAAATTCGACAACATAAATAACTTAAAATGGCCCTTTAAAATGAAATATGTGACATATTTCCCTTTTATTTCGACTAAAATATCTAATAAACACGTGTTATAGTTTTAGCCTTGGTTTATCTACTTTATCATAAACAAAGACATGTTTCGATGTTTGTCATTATCAGTTCTCGGCATAGTTTTGACGAGAGAGCGATGTACCTACTTCCTGTTTTAAATATTGATTAATCGCTCATATTTTGGGCATTTCGGGTTTTTTGCATATCAGGTAGAAAGAAGTGAAAGTAAATTCTGATTATATTATGTATATTATCATATTTATTTATGACTATTAGAAATATTGTTTAGTGTTTGTAGTGAAAACCCGTAAAAACTTATTTAGTAACATTGCGTAAATAAATAGTGTTTTATAAAAATATTCAAGATGAATTCCGTCAGTGAAATTTTAAAAGAAATAGCATCAAAAAAGAGTTCAAATAATAACATTGGGATGACCATATTAGTCTTGAATAAAGTGCAAATAACGAAAGGAAAAAACAAAGATTTAAAAATATTTTTTGATTTCATTTACAAAAAGTATTTAATAAAGTCTTGTAAATAGTGTGAATCTATGTATCAGTATCTCCATTTGAGTATTTAAGTTAAACTAAAGTTACAAGTTAAACCAAAAACTGTATTTGTGCATTGAAATGGATCCATATGAATGTAAGTAACCATTTTTTTGTTTGCGTATAGGTATCAATTCGGATTTCTTAAATATGTATTAGAATATTTTTTTTAAAATGACCCCCCCAGTTTTGAACTCCTAAAACCGCCACTGTCTAGATGGTACCCAGAAGTTAATCAGTTGGATCAATTCGGGGCAGTTCAAATTGAGTGGATAATTTCATACAGAAAGACCAAATCAAGCCATTGTTTTTAAATTTGTTTTGCAAATATCTTGCAAAGTTTTAACACTCACCAATTTCAAACCGCTTCTCTGGATATAGTTGTTCTAGCAGAGAGATAACGTGGCGAGTTTGTATGAGGGCCAGCTGTAAACAAGAGAGAAATAATTTTATTGACATGATCTACATACATCACATCCATTAAAGTACATAGAAACAAGTTATTTACATTAAAAAGTCATTGAACGGACAGATAAATAAATCTAAGACAGAGTAATAGAGAGATGGAATTTCCTCCTCAAGAAATTGATTTATTTGTTTAAAACTAACTAATTAACTAACTAACCGTCACGCCATTTCCCCAAAGGTGTAGGCAGAGAGGATAGAACGCCACACCACTCTGTCCTGGCATACTTCTCTTGCTTCCTACAGATTCATACATCTTCTCATGCACGCACGTCGATTATTCCGACTTCTTAAGCACTTGTGTTACTTGATCATGCCATGTCTTTATATGTCACACATGTTCTTTTAGCCGTTCTTTCATCATCCATTCGCTCCACATGACAGAACCATCGTAAGAGACCTTTCTTAATTAATTTTTTCTTAATAATTCTGCTCTAATTTTGACATTAGTGCACCAAAAATAAATTCGTCCTCACTGGGGTAACCCGTGCCGAGGACTAATTTTACAATGGGATTCTTTCCGATTTTTAATTTTTTACTTCAAAAAATTTATTGAAAAATTACAATATCAAGGGAATTTTTTTTAATTTTTACGATGTCATATGAATTTTTAAGCTCGGTTTGAAATAGCGCTTTTTCAAATCGCTCGCAAAATCCTTCATTTGGCGCGCATGCGGTGTGACGTCACAGCAATATAGGCGCTCACTTCGTAATGAATTTCACGCCGTTCATGGTGGACGAGTATGACGTCATTAACCAATAACGGGCGTTAAAAATCATTCGTATTTTTGTGTTTTTAAAACATAAATAATTTATAAATGAAAACTAAATTTTTTATCATTGTGTTTTATATCGTTGGAATTGTAAAAATATACTTTAAATACTTATAATGTTTTTAAGAATATTTGTGTTATCGGGAAGAACCCTATTATTATTATTTATGAATTATTTACATACAATGGATCCATGTGTTTTGAATTAAATGTAAAATTGTGAATTAAAAGTGATTATCTGTTAGGTTGAACAATTTTGTTTATCTCTACTCTACCCAACTCCATAATCCTTTGACACGGCTTTTTTGAAAACCAGTTTTTGTTTTATTGATCTGATGGACAAAGGGAGAATCTTGTAGATACCCAAAGGTATAAATAATAGTTGAATCAGGTTTTTGAGACGGATATTTAAAACAACAAACGTGTTTGGAAAGAATACAAGGAAAATTTTTGCTGAAACTCTTCAGTTTTGCATTGTTTATTTTATTTTATATGGCAGAGACCAAGTCGAATGTGATGGTTTTTGAAAGAAATGAAAATATGACTAAGTGTAAGATTGTAGTAAATGGCGATAACAGGTGGAAGAATTTGAATATCTGGGAAGCATGTTCACTATGGATGGAAATATGGACAAGGACATTGAAAGGAGGGTTAGTGCCGGTAACAGAATTAATGGTGCCTTAAAGTCGGTAGTATCTAATAAGTGCTTATCAAAAGAGCGTAAATTGGCAGTGCATAATGGAGTTCTGGTACCAACCCTTATGTATGGAGTTGGAAAAATAAGGATGAAAGTACATTGAATGCAGTTGAAATGCGATCTCTCAGGCGAATGTGTGGTAAAACTATGTATGATAGGTGCACTAATGTTGAAATTAGAGCAGAATGCAAGGCTGAGATAAGCATTATCGACAATATTAAGAAAGGTCTTTTACGTTGGTTCGGTCATGTAGAGCGAATGGATGATGAAAGAACGGCTAAAAAAATATATGATGCGACTGTGCCTGGATGTAGAAGTCGAGGAAGGCCGAGAAAGACATGGCATGATCAAGTAAAACAAGTGCTTGAAAGTGGACATGTAAGAAGTCGGAATAATCGACATGAGAAGATGTATGAATGTGGAGGAAGCAAGAGAAGTATGCCAGGACAGAGTGGTGTGGCGTTCCATCCTCTCTGCCTACCACTTTGGAGAATTGGCTTGATGGTTAGTTAGTTAGTTTTGTCAGACAATGCTTAAGCCTAATTTTAAACTTGACCCTATTTCCAATATATTTCTTCCATTTTAATCTTAATTATTCATTGCAACAAATGAAGGTCTAGTTATATTTTAAATAGCTCCATTTAATATCCAATGGAGGATATGTCATTTACTTTTAACATAGTGGGGATCGATCAAGGCTTGTTGCAACACCATACAGGATTCAGACAATCTCTTTTTATACGAGTAGATACACAACTCTATTATAACATGACAGGTCACGGATATAATGGACGAATATTACTGAAAAAATACGGAAAATTCAAAACAGAACGTTGATAGATAATAAGTAGTAGTTATTTTGTCATATTACAAGTAGCTATTCTGCCGAATCATTACATACTTCGATCTATAAGCTAAAAGTCAATCCTCAATGACACGGCACGTACAATGTGAATTATTATTTCTTGCATAATCGCTAACGTAAAATACCAGTTAAAACCTTTTACAAATACACAAAATTCAATTACCTGACTCTGTCTGGATCCCACTCTCACAACATTATCTTCGGTAGCACTCATTTTGATAGTTTAATTCACTTTTTAGCACAAATATCGGGTTTAAAGATTATCTAATTTCACGATTGTGGTTAGAATTTTTTTGCAACTTTTACAGACTTTTGACAAGGAAAGATGTATTTTGCTATTTATCCAAGCGTGGTTTTTATTTAATTTCGCGCAGTCACTAACACTGTAGAGCACTGCGTCCGATTAAACGGAGAATTAAACTGAAGAAAAAATACGCGAAGAGCTACCGCGCCATATTGAAAATTGACTGACAAAACGTCACGTCATAAGTCAAACGACACAGCTGACTGCGCATGTCAAAAAGTGTTGTAAAAAAATATTGGACTTTCTTCCCGCATAATTTTATTCCAACTTTTATTTTTACACAATTATGAGAATAAATATAAGCGATTTTATTCAGCAAGACGTTCGTATGGCAGAAAATGAAACCAATCGAATGAAAAGAAGACAGCTTTTGATAGTTTATTCCATTTTCGATTTGAATTTTAACATTTTCTAAACTTATCCAAAATGTTTGCTCTTAAAATATCGGTAAATTAAGTAAGTACCGCATTAAAAAGCACTTACGTACTGATTTGATACAATACTTTTTCTTTCCTCATATCGCAGCGAATAATGCATGGTGCATAGGGCACTGCATTAGTACACAAGTATTATATCGCATGGGGGCAAAATACATTAATTTTTCAAGTAAATAAGTTTATTAATTTATTCAGTTACTGTATTAGTATGTTTTTGGTGCGATTTTCGTGAGAGAAAGTTACTACAAATTTACGTCACAAAGTCACAAGGCGATTCATGTTGAATTGTGGGTTTTTCTTCCCGGATGGGAAGTTAAAATTCACAGATTGATAAAAAAGATAATACTATTTTGTATCGCTATAAAACTCAAGGCGCTGTTTGCATTAACCTTTGTTGCGCGTGTGTATTATTTACACAAAAATTTGTAATGTAAGGTTACCCATGTTGACTTGTAGATTTTACTTACCGGATAGGTAAGTAATTTACACGAACACACCAAAAAGTACTCACGTTTTTTTTATCGCCAAAATTATTACCCACCGTTAATTATAAACTCTTCTGCGCATGGGCATTCGCAAAAAAAAACTTTCATCATGGTTTCTGAAAATAAGAGGTGGTAAAAAAACCTCGTTCGAGTTTTCAATGTTGTCAAAGATAGTATACATATCATAGTGTATAATTCTTTGGCATAAAAAGAAAAACTTCCTTCCCAGTAGGGTGGTTTCAGACTGGAACAAATTGCCAGGCCTAGTTGTCCACTCCACTGTTGCTACACTAAGGTGACTGCTACTCCCACTATTTTCCCTTATCCACACCCAAAGGTGCATAGGGCACTGCATCTGTACACCAAGTGCAGTGTACCTTGATCATTTTTATCATATTATGAAGGTAAGATGATCAGTCATATGCTTCCAAGTCATACACCAGTCCAAAGTATCACACATGAAATATTAATATGAAAATTTAATGTAAATTAATATTTCATGTTGACCCCCTATGGGAATCGAACCCGTTCGAAGGCTCCAGCACCGTTATAACTTAAATTCTAGTTTTACATAAATTAAAACACAGTAATAATTTAATAAAAAATGTATTGAAACATAAGAAATCAAACAGAATACATAGTATTTAGTTACAAAACTATGCAGGGAATCAACTAACAATGTTAGGCCATTTATAAGGAACATTCTTGATCATTTATAGATTTAAAAAACATAAAAAGATATGGTTAATCAGTATTAGTTGGCAGTATATGGACAATATTGTATGCTGACAGTTGGACAAATCTGTCATCCGATGATTAAGGCCGTCAGGTAAAAATTACTTTTACAACTAGCAAAAGAAGTGAAAAATGTAGTGTCTTAATTAAATTTGTATGTTTATTTGTTTTATTTAACCACCTCGGCAGTCTAGAAGGCCCAATAATAGAGGGGAGCAACATCACAAACACCCAGGCTTGAGAAAAATCACATTTAAATTTTTGTGGTCTGACTGGAAATCGCCAATAGTCTTAGCCTACGGAGGCCGCCTGTATTAGTTACCTAGGAATGAGAAAAAACTGCATAATTGCCCTAGTTACAGGTAATATAGTTTACAGCTAGGAGCTTAGGTTTAACAGTTTTTTAGTCATAGGACAGCAGAGTAGTAGCTTACTTCTGAACCACAGAAGGGAAAATTTAGTTGCCAACTCTGTTTAAAAAACCTTGGATAAAGTTTGTAAAATCCACAAAAAGAAAATGTAGTCGGCATTTTGTCGACTTTTTAAAAATTATATATTGCAGATGCAGTTTGTCCATTTCGTCCAGTATTTGGAGAGTATTTAGATTCACACCCAATGGTGCATAGGGCACTGCACTGGTACACCAAGTGCGGTGAAACTTGATAATTCGTTACGTGAAGGCTAGATGAACAGTATTACACTTCAGCGCCAGTCCACGATATCATACATGCCATAACAAAACTCGCAGTACAACCTGAAAACTGGTGAATCTACATCATATTATTGAAGGCGAATATGTAATATGAGTTTTGATTCCGAGTTGTAAAAAAAAATTTTTTTTTTTTTTTCATTAGTACCGCAGGTTATATAAAATTGCACAAATTCTTATTAATTTTTTTTTTTCTTTAAGAATAGTATTAATTTTACTAAATAAATGATATTTGAATTTGCAAAAATTTATCAACAAAAAAATATCAACTTCGTACTGAATTTTCTCAAAAACTATGGTTCAAAAAAAAAAAATTCTACAAAATCGACTTCAAACACGATGTAGATTCACTGGTTTCCCTCTTGTACTTGGATTTTTTTTACAAGGTGTATATGAAATATTTTAATATGACAATCATACTCATGTAAATATTTCATTTTGACCCAAAATGAAATTGAACCCATGTCCTCATGCATAGCAGCCACAGTAAGTAGATAATAATATTATAATAACTCTCTGTCCCATATGTCTTTATGATTTCAATAATTTCATCGGCAAATCCCAAACGCAAGACCTGTTTTTTTTTAGTTTGAAAACATATCTACGAAAAAAGGAAAAAGTTACTAAGCGTGACATGGACACGTGCAAGGAAAATGATACCAAGTGACATGATATTACTATGTCGCTTAGTAACTTTTTCCTTACAACCGTCGATATTATTTCAAGAATGTTATATTTTTATATTATATTGAATTAAAAATCATGGGAACAGTTACCATATACTCTTACACATATTGTATTTTCACGTTTCGTTTAAAGGGAAAAAAAAAAAAAAAAAAAATTTTTAAAAAGGGGGGAACCAAAAAAAAAAATTTTTTTTTTGGGAAAAAACCCCCAAAATAAAAGGGGGAAATTTTTTTTCCCCCAATTCCCCAAAATTTTTAAAAAACCCCCCCTTTTTGTTTAAATTTAAAGAAAGCTTTGTTTTGACCGCAAATTCGGTGGGGGGGGGGGGGGGTTTGGGCCTTTTAAAAAATTTGGAAAAAAAAAAAACCAAAAGGGCCCAAAAAAATTAAAAAAAAAAAGGGAAAAAATTTTTTAAAAATAAATTTTTTAAAAAAATTTTTTTTTTTTTAAAAAAAGGGGCCCCCTTTCCCAAAAAAAATTTTTAAATTTTTTAAAAAAAAATTTTTTTCCAAAAAAAAAAATTTTTTTTTAAAATTTTAAAAAAATTTTTAAAAAAAAAAAAATTTTTTCTTTTTTTAAAATTTTTTTAAAATTTTTTAAAAATTTTTGGAAAAATTTTTTTTTAAATAAAAGTTTTTAAAAAAATTTTTTTAATTTTTTTTTTTGGGGTTTTCCAAAAAAAAAAACCCCAAAGGGAAAAAACCCCCAAAAAAAATTTTTTTTAAAAATTTTTTGGGGGGTTTTTTTAAAAACCCCCTTTTTTCCCAAAAAAAAAAATTTTTTCCCCAAAAAAAAAAAATTTTTTTTTTAAAAAAAAAAAATTTTTTTTTTTTTAAAAAAAAAAAAAAAAAAATTTTTTTTTTCCCCCCTTTTTTTGAAAAAAAACAAAGGGGGGTTTTTTTAAATTTTTGTTTTTTTTTTTTTTTTTTAAAAAATTTTTTTAAAAAAAAGGGGAAAATTAAAAAATTTTTTTTTCCCCCCAAAAAAGGAAAAAAAAAAATTTTTTTAAAAAAAAAAAAATTTTTTTAAAGGGTTTAAAAAAAAAAAAAGGGGAAAAAAAAAAAACCCAAAACCCCCCCCCCCAAAAAATTTTTTTTAAAGCCCCCCCGGGGGGGGGGGAAAAAAAAATTTTTCCCCAAAAAAGGGGGTTTTTTTTAAAATTTTTTTAAAAAATTTTTTTTTCCCCGGGCCCCCCCAAAAAAAAGGAAAAAAACCCCCCCCCAAAAAAAAAAAAAAAAAAAAAAAAAAAAAAATTTTTTAATTTTTTTAAAGGGGGGGGGTTAAAAAAACCCCCAAAAGGGGGGGGGGGCCCCCCAAAAAAAAAAAAATTTTTTTAAAAAAATTTTTTTCCCCCTTTTTTTTTTTTTTTGGGGGGGGGCCCACCCCCCCCAAAAAACTTAAATTTTTGGGGGGGAAAAAAAATTTTTGGGGGGTTTTTTTTTTTTTTTAAAAAAACCCCCCCCCAAAAAAATTTTTTTAAAAAATTTCCCAAAAAAATTTTTTCCCCCCCTTTTTTTTTTTCCCCCCCCTTTTAAAACCCAATTTTTTTAAAAAAAAGAAAATTTTCCCCCAAAAAAAATTTTTTTTCCGGGGAAAAATTTAATTCTTTTTTTTTAAAAAAAAAACCAAATTTTTTTAAAAAAAATTTTTTAAAAAGTTTTAAAGTATTTCCTTTTTAAAAAAATTAAATTTTTGTAAAAATTTTTTTAAAAAAAATTAAAAAAAAAAAAAAATTTTTTTTTTTTAAAAGGGGTTTTTTTAAAAAAACCCTTAAAAAAAATTTTTTTTAAAAGGAAAATTTTTTTAAAAATTTTTTAAAAAAAGGGAAAAAAAAAAATTTTTCGGGGTTTTTTGGGAAATAATTTTTTTTTAAAAAAATTTTTTTAAAAAAAAAAAAAAAAAAAACCCTTTTTTTTTAAAAAAAAATTTTTTAAATTTTAAAAAAAAAAAAATTTTAAAAAAAAAAAAAAAAAAAAAAAAAAAAAAAAAAAAAAAAAAAAAAAAAAAGAAAAAAAAAAAAAAAAAAAAAAAAAAAAAAAAAAAAAAAAAAAACCCCCCAAAAACCCCCCCCCCCCCCCAAAAAGGGGGCCCCCAAAAAAACCCCCCCCCCCCCCCCCCCCCCCGGTTTTTGCCCCCCCCCCCCCCCCAAAAATTTTAGGGGGGGAAAAAAAAATTCCCAAAAAAAAAAAATTTTTTTGGGGAAAAAATTTTAAAAAAAAAAAAAAAAAACCCGGGGGGAAAAATTAAAAAAAAAATTTTTTTTTTTAAAAAAAAAATTTTTTCCCCTTTTTTTTTGGGGGTTTAAAAAAAAAAACCCCCCCCTTGGAAAAAAAAAAAATTAAAAAAAAATTTTTAAAAATTTTCCTTAAGGGGGCCCCCCCCTTTTTTTTTTTTGGGGGGGGGGTTTCCCAAACCCCCCCGGGGGAAAAAAATTTTTTTTTCCCCCCTTTTTTAAAAGCCCCGGCCCCCCCGGTTTAAAAAACCCCCCCCAAAACCCGGGGGGGGTTTTTTTTTTTTCCCCCCCCCTTTAAAAAAAAAAAGGGGGGTTTTTTTTTGGAAATTTTTTGGGGGGGGTTTTTTCCCCGGTTTTTTTTTTAAAATTCCTTTTGGGGGGGGGGGGGCCCCCCTAAAACCCCAATTTTTTTTTTTTTTTTTTTTTTGGGGGGGGGAAAATTCCCCAAAAAGGAAAAAAAAAAAAAAAAGGGGAAAGGCCCCGGGCCCTTTAAAAAAAAAATTTTTTTTTTTTTTTTAAAAAAAAAAAAACCCCCAAGGCCCCCAAAAAGAAGGGAAAAAAAAAAAAAAGGGGGGGGAAACGGGGGAAAACTTCGGGACAAAATTGGGCCCCTTTTTTTTTTGGGGGGGGGGTTTAAAAAAATGGGGGGAAAAAAACCCCCCCCTTTTTGGGTCCCCCCCCGGGGGGGGAAAAAACCCCCCCAAAAAAGGGGGGGCCCCTTTCCGGGGGGCCCCGGGAAAACCCCCAAAGGGGAAAAAAAAAAAAAAAAAATTTTAAAAAATTTTTTAAAAAAAAAAAACCTTTTTTTTTTTGGTTTTTTAAAAACCCCCCTTTTTAAAAAAAAAAAGGGGGGGTTTTTTTTTTTTTTAAAACCCCTTTTCCCCCAAAAAGGCCCCCCCCAAAAAAACCCCAAAAATTTTTAAAAAAATTTTTTTTCCCCCCCCCCCCCTTTTTTTTCCCCCACCCCAAAAAAGGGTAAATTTTCCCCCCCCCCCAATTTTTTTTTTTCCCAAAATTTTTTTTTTTTTCCCCCCCCAAAATTTTTTTTTGGGGGGGGGGGGCCCCCCTTTTTTAAAAAAAAAAAAACCCCCGGCCCCCCCCCCCCCCCCCAAAAAAAAAACCCCCCCAAAAAAAGGGGTTTTTTAAAAACCCCTTTTTTTTTCCCCCCCTTTTTCCAAATAAAAAAAAGGGGGGGGAAAAAAAGGGGGGCCCCCCCCCCGGGGGGGGCCCCCCCCCCCCCCCCCCCAAAAGGGAATTTTTTTCCCGGGGGCCCCCCCCCAAAAAAAAAAGGGGGGGGGGGGGTTTGGGGGGGGGGGGGGGGGCCCGGGGGCCCCAAAAAAAACCGGCCCCCCCGGGGGGGCCCCCCTTTCCCCGGTCCCCCCCCCTTTTTAAAAACCGGGGGGAAAAAAACCCCCCCCAAAACCCCTTTTCCCCCCCGGAAAAAAAAGGGCCCCCAAAAACCCCCCCCCCCCCGGGCCCCCCCGGCCCCCTCCCCCCCAAGGGCCCCCCCCCCCCCGGGGGGGGGCCCCCCAAGGGCCCGGGGGGCCCCCAAAAAACCCCGGGGGGGCCCCCCCCCCAAAAAAAACCCCCCCCCCCCCGGGGTTTTCCTTCCTTTCCCCCCCAAAAGGGGGGTTTTGGGGGGAAACCCCCCCCCCCCCCCCCCCCCCCCCCCTTTTTTTTTTTCCCCCCCCCCCCGCCCCCCCCCCAAAACCCCCCCCAACCCCCCCCGGGGGCCCCCCCCCCCCAAAAAAACCCCCCTTTCCCCAAAAACCCCCCCCCCCCCCCCCAAAAAACCCGGGCCCCCCCCCCCCAAAACCCCGGGGGGTTTTTTTTTAAACCCCCCCCCCCCAAAAAGGGGGCCCCGCCCCCCCCCCCCCCCCCCTTTTTTCCCCCCCCCCCCCTTTTGGGAAAAAACCCCCCTTTTGGGGGGGGGGGGGCCCCCCCCCCGGGGCCCCCCCCAAACCCCCCACCCCCCCTTGGCGGGGGGGGCCCCCCCCGGGGGGGGCCCCCCTTTGCACCCCGGAAAACCCCCAACCCGGGGGTCCCCTTTCCTTTGGGGGCCCCCCCCCCGGGGGCCCCCAACCCCCCCCCGGGGCCCCCCCCCGCCAAAAAAAGGGGGGGGAAAAAAAAAAAAAAAAAAACCCCCTTTCCCTTAAAACCCCAAAACCCCCCAAAAAGGGGGAAAAAAAAACCCCCCCCTTTCCCCCCTTTCCCCCCTTAAAACCCCCGGGGTTGGGGGGGGAAAAAAGGGGGGGAAAAAAAAAACCACTCCCGGGGGGGGGGCCCCCCGGGCCCCCCCCCCCGGGGGGCCCCCCCCCTTCCCCCTTCAAAAAAAAAAAATTTTAAAAAGGGAAAAAAATTTAAAGGGAAAAAAAAAACAATGGGGAAAAAAAATTTTTTAAAATTTTTTTAAAAAAACCCCCTTTTTAAAAAAAACCCCCGGCCCCCCCGGAAAAAAAAAAAAAAAAAAAAAAAGGGGGAAAAAAAAAAACCCCCCCCCCCCCAAAAAATTTTTAAAAAATTTTTTTAAAAAACCCCCCCGGGGAAAAAAAAAAAAAGGGGGGGGAAATTTAAAAAAAAAATTTTTTTTTCCCCGTTTTTTTTTTTTTTAAAAAAAAAAAAAAAAAAAAAAAATTTTTTTTTTAAAATTATAAAAAAATTTTTTAAAAAAAAAAATTTTTTTCCGGAAAAAAAAAAAAAAAAAAAAAAAAAAAACCCCTTTTAAAAAAAAAAAATTTTTTTTAAAAAAAAAATTTTTTTTTTTTTAAAAAAAAAAAAACCCCCCCAAAAAAATTTTTTTTTCCCCCCCAAAAAAAAATTTTTGGTTAAATTTTTTTTTTTTTTTTTTAAAACCCCCTTTTTTTTGGGGCAAAAAAACCCCCCCCCCAAAAAAAGGAAAAAATTTTTTAAAAAATTTTTTTTTTTTTTTCAAAAAAAAAACCCCCCCCCCTTTTAAAAAAAAAAAAACCCCCCAAAAAAAAAAAAAATTTTTTTAAAAAAAAAAAAAATTTTTCCAAAAAAAAAAAAGGAAAAAAAAAAACCATTTTGGGCCCAAAAATTTAAAAAAAAAAATTTCCCCAAAAAAAGGGGAAATTTTTCCCCCCAAAAAAAAAAAACCCCCAAAACCAAAAAAATAAAAAAAAAAAAAATTTTTTTAAAATTAAAAAGGTTTTCCCCGGGAAACCCCAAAAAAAAACCCCCCAAAAATAAAGGGAAAAAAAATTTTTTTTCCCCCCGGGGCCCCAAAAATTCCCCTTTTAAAAAAAAAATTGGGGCCGGGGGGGAAAGGGGGGAAAAAAATTTTTAAAAGGGGAAAAAAAGGGAAAAAATTTGGGGGTTTGGGTTTGGGGGAAAAAAAATTTTTTTTTTTTCCCAAAAAGGGGGGGGGGAAAAAATGGATTTCTTGCTGGATTCGCTGGCGTATGGACTCGGACTGGCAGTTCTGCGGCGGCAGCATGTACCTGTTGATCTGCTGGTCCTTGAAGGCGTCTCCCTGGAAGCCGACCATGAGGTTGGAGCTCTTGATGTCCGAGTGCGTGTACCCCCGGGCGTGCAGGTACTCCAGCACGTGCAGGACTTGCGCGGCGAGGACGAGGACGTTGCGCGGGTGGATGCGGCCGTAGCGCAGCGAGCGCGTGAGTTTCTGCAGGTCGGTGTCGTAGCGCGGGAGGACCAGGAAGCGGTAGCGCGTGTCGCCGAGCACGTGGGAGCCGTTGGCGATAAAGTGCGGCATGCCGAGGGACTTCAGCTTCTTCTGTTGCTGCCAACTCTTGACTGAAAAAATGAAAATAAAATTAAAATCATCACTAACCTATGTCCGTAGAAGACGCACCAAATATTTTTGTTTGACAGTTATGTTATGATAACTAAAACTCATCATTTCAACTCACTCATGCCGTGCTTGGCCGTCCTGATGAGGCAGTGGAGTTCCACAAACAGAGGTCCGTTAGAGTGCGGCTCCACCTTCAGCACGTACCGGGCCGTGTCGCGGGTGACCTCGCCGGCGACGTCGTCAGACGCCAGGTAGATCTGTCCGAAACTGCCGCAACCTGCAAACAGGAAAACAAGATATAGATTAGATCATCTCAAAAAATGGCGCTATGGTACAGGGTGTTACAAAACTCGATGAACAAGCGGGCTGAAACCAGTGAATCTACATAATATTTAGAGTCGAATTTATAGAATAAAATTTTTTGATTTGACCCTTTAGTTTTTGAGAAACTTTAAAGTATTGATTGAGTTTGATATTTTTTTCGATTTTTTTTGCAAATCGTTATCAAGTATCATTGTATTAAAGTGAAATATTTCCATAAAGAAAGCAAAAAATAATAAAAAACGCGTTTTAATAAGAATTTGAGCAATTTTACTTTAATCTGCCATATTTGTAAAAAAAATTTGTGAGAAGAAAAAAAATTTTTTTTTCAAGATCAGATTACAAAGTCATAATTACACATTCGACTCCAAATACGATGTAGATTCATTGGTTTCCCGCTTGTACATCGAGATCACGCATGAAATAATAATGTGAGTACATTGTGATTTTTTTTTTTTATGTTCAAGGGAATCGAACCCGCGACTGCATGCATGGTAGCCCAACGAATGAACCACTACACTACAAGATGGAATTAAATTTCTAATTACTATCCATTCTAGATAAATCGATTTACTAATCAGTAAAACTTATTAACCCATTAAAATAAAGCACATCTCATCAATATGGCCGTATACATTAAATAATATAATATATTATCGGAGAAAGTTGTTTTAAATTTTTGGCTTGCATTCACTAAATGAAAGTAAAATTACAAGCATATTGCGCAAACATATTATAATATTTTTCTTCACAATTTTATGGACAGCTGATGCACACGGTCCGCAAGCTGTAAAACAAACCGAAAATGTCTAACAAAATAAAAGCGCCGAGTAAAAAAATAATTTCAAATTGAGACCAAGGTTAATCCGCGATGCGAATGATCGACCCTTTTGACTCGGTGTTATATTGACTTGAATCACGCTTTTTGGCACGCAGAGTGGAATAACAACAGTGAAGTCGGCTGCGGGTGTCAAAATTTAAAACAAGATGGCGGCGGTGGGCGTAACGCGCGGGAAAATGAATGAATTACGTAATTGTTTTAGCGGCATTGAATTTGTGAGTTGTTTTGTTTTTTTAGCGAATGGGGTTATTTACGTTTTCAAACGAATTCGCCGGACGAAGGCGCCGGTATTCCTGCATCGCGAGGCTTACAAGTTACAAGAGCGCGCATTGTTAGGAATGTAGCAAATTTCGTTTTCGCGATCGCCATTTTGCCGAGTCCAAGGTGACGACGTCCGCTCGTCTATCGGTCACTAACCTAACATATTTTAACATTCTAAATTATACATCTCTACATGCGCGAAACAATTTGTCAACGCCAACGTTAAATTATACTCTGGGAATTGAGATTAAAAGACATTTCCTTTAAAACGTAAATTACCTACATTTTTAGGTTATGTCGTTTATATTGCACAAACCAGAATATTTCTATCTAGTGTCAAGCAACCATATTAACAGGATAGGAGGCCTCATAAACGGGGGGAACAACATAGATTTTGTGATCTCAGGGAATCGAACCAGGAACCAGCCAACCAATGTTGTGAACCCAGCGCCTTAGCCACGGGAGCTGCTAATTTACTGAACTGTGCAATATTTTTCTCAAAAATTTCTAAAAACAAAAAATCAATGCAGATTTAAATTGGTGGAAAAATTTTAAAAAAACTTGCAAACTTGCACTAATAAAGCTCCAGGTTCGATTCTTAAAGCAAGCACAGAAATGGAAAAAAAATATTGAAAAATAATTACGAAAAGTTGGCCAGATTAAAAAATTAAATATAAAATCAAGTTACAAATTTAATCTAGATTTAGGTGTGAGATAGACCTGTTATCATCTGATATCCTGAAGTACTCAGACCGTGAAATGTATCAAAGATGAGAGATACATTGAATTAGCAAAATCCTTTGTTGCAAAATGTTACAAGGAGGTTGAAAAAACTCGTCTGAGGCCTGACAAGGTCACTATTGTATAATACAAGATACTATACTAGCATAAGAGTAGGTTCCTGAATTAAACTTTTTATATTATAGAGTAATGTCCTTACATATTTAAAAAAAAAAGAAAAAAGAAAAATGCCTCCGCCCTAAGCATAACTTACGTAATAAAACATTATTATAAAAAGTGGGTTCTTCGTTTAGAATCAGCATATTCTAGGAGATACCGCATAACTTATTTTTATAAATAACATTTCGAGTGTGTCCAAATACGGGCTAGCAATTACAATTTGGCAACCTCTTAAATCTATAAAAAATCTAATAATTACATACGCGGTATTTCAGTATCACCGATGATATATTATAAGAATCAGTTGTCGAATTTTGGAGGTTTTTATTTTTTCAACGCATTTTTGTTTTGATATTCATACAAAATACATAGCCATAGATTCGATAGTAACAATATTACATAAAAAATACCCGCGAGTATTGCCAGGAGTCAGGACAGCATAAAAATTTAAAAAGAGAATTAACGTCTTTTGTACTAATCTTTTATCAAGCAGATTACTTGGTTGGTTGAGTAGGAATGTAACTAACTAACTAACCATAACGCCATTTCCCCGTTGGGGTAGGCAGAGAGGATAGAACGCCATACCACTCTGTCCTGACAGACTTCCTTTGCTTCCTCTACATTCATACATCTTCTCATGCACATACGCCGATTATTCCGACTTCAATTTATTTCAAGTACTTGACGTACTTGGTCATGACATGTCTTTCTCGGCCTTCCGCGGCTTCTACATCCAGGCACACTTGCATTTAAACTTCTTTTAGCCGTTCTTTCATCACTCATTCGCTCCACATGACCAAACCATCGTAAAAGCCCTTTCTTAATTTTGTCGATAATGCTTATCTCAGCCTTGCACTCTGCTCTAATTTCGACATTTGTACACCTATCATACATAGTCTTACCACACATTCGCCTGAGAGATCGTATTTCAACAGCATTCAGTCTACTTTCATCCTTCTTTTTCCAACGCCATGCATCACTACCATACATAAGGGTTGGTACCAGAACTCCGTTGTGTACTGCCAATTTTGCTTCTTTCGATAAGTTCTTATTTGCCACTATCGATTTGAATGAGTAGGAATGTGATCAATTAATAATAAATCTTAAAAATACTGTAAGTAGGTATATTAAAATATATATATGTATACCTAAACAAATTACAATTCGTTAAACCAAGGTCAGGAAAAATTTCACATGAAATATTTCTGAAATTTAGATCAGGTCTAAATTTTACAGGGTAAATAATAATCAAGTGAGTTTGTTTAATAATTTTAATTAACATTAGAGCATATCACCTATTTTGTCAAATAACGATAATAAGTAACAGTACACAAACTGACAAGTATACACAGATGCTCAAACAAGAATAACCGTCAAAAGTGCAAGATAAGAACATAAAAAAACTTGTTATATAATTTTAACTTAATGACAATACTATTATCGTCCACATTCGAAATGTGGTAGTATTTTTAAAGCACATCGCTACACACTTAAAACAAAACTGAATTGCTTATTTAGCTAACTTTCTTCAAAGAATTTATATGATACCTCAATGAAAATAACTTATGGCTGACATTGTAATAAGCTTTTTTTGAGTTCTTACTTTTGCTAAGCGATACATGGCTCCATTAAAAAGTTAGCGCATGATAAAAAACAAGAGAATACGCATTTTTGTATGGTAAGATCTAAGGGTTCTATTTTCGAACGACTGCCGGTAGCGGAAAATTCATTTGTCTCTGGTTTATAGAGTTCGAAATGTCATAATATATCAAACCAAATTTTCAGGTTAGGAGTTTCTTACCCTTCGATTTTAACATGCAAAGGAGTATATTTTTGAATACAAGGATGTTTCAAAGTTATTGAGACGACTGATAGTGATTTTTGTATATACCTAATGTTTCTCAAATTTTACGGAGAGTAGTGAATATTTTTCCATTTTAATATTTTGGCCTATGTCTTCAAGTGATCTACTCTAGTCATCTTCTATTATGTGACGTTTTCTATGAAAAATGCCAATGAACAAAACTCATCCAGGATTGGCACTCGTTCTAAAAAGTTAAAGCCGATCTAAGCACAACTGCCCCTCAAAACTACAAAAAAAAATGTTTAAAAAACCATGATCTCTGTCCCATACATTTGTATGGGAAATAAAAAAGTCTTTACATTGCTTCTAACCAGGGCGCGCGAATCACCAAATTATCTATAACGACGATGAGAAAGGATAAAGTTACCAAGCAACATAATAAGAATATAAGGTACTATCATTTTCTTTTATAATTTGATGTTGCTTGGTAATTTTTTCCTTTCCGTATGTACATATTTTCGTGATTCATGCTCTAGCCGCTCTAGGTAACATAGGCTAGTTCTGTACTCAGATGGCAAATGACATACAAACAATATTGACAAATTGAAATGACGAAATATGCAAACAGGATAATAAAAGATTTGGAAGAAATTGTGCGAAAACGCTATGTTTATTTAATCACTTATTGTATCATGCGCTAACACATGTGTGATGGAAGCCATACTGTTTAAATAATCATATTAGAGTTAATATTAATCTTTGTGGGAAAGGTGTGCAGGCTTGTGCACGTAAGACTACTATTTTTATTTATTTAAAATGCAGTAATGTCAAGGATATATGCTTTGTATTGATTTATTTATTTATTATCCGGACAATTTAAAAAGCGCTGTTTTTGAGAAATATCGCCTCAAGAGCACTGTACAAAAAGAGGTTAGATCCCAACTCGTCCTGCAGCTACCAAGCGCATAGACGGTTGGAGAATTCTAGCCCCTGATTAGATTTGTAGTGTGTACCATACATGAGTTTCCGGGTTCGATTCCTGCACCGTAACGACCAACATAGGTAGATATATCACAGTTATGAAATGTGGCATTTTGATAGTAAAGTGCACTGATGTTAAAAGTTCGCTTAACATAGTTGAGAATTGACATGTTTTCGCCTTTGGACAATTTAAAAACACTGCAAAACTACAATTTTTAGATTGATTTTTTAAAAACTCCATCGTCTCTACAACTAAACCATCGAAGCAGTAACGGAATAGGTGATTTGTGGACGCGTTGGCTTTACATTTATCACAAAGTTATGTAAAATTAAGACATTTCATGGTATTTTGCTTACCTATGGGTTTGCCAATTCTCCATTCTTTCTGGGAGACATCAGTTAATATGACACCCGGCGGCAGCGGCTGGTCGATATTAACGCTTGTATTCA